>PVJO010005585.1:0-97053 GCA_004026905.1 Hystrix cristata | reverse complement strand
GTGACCTTATCTGGAGAGAGGTTTTTTTGGGGGGATGCTGGGGATTGAACTCAGGGTCTTGTATTTGCAAGGCAAGTGCTCTACCACTGAGCCAAATCCCCAACCCAAGAGTCTTCTTAAATGTAATCAGGTGAAGGCTCTCAAGGTGAGATCATCTCACATTACCTAGAGGACCTTGAGTCCAGTGCCAAGTGTGCTTGAACAAAACAGAAACTTCACAGTGGGTCAGGCTATGTGACGAGGGGGCAGAGATCAGAATGGTATGGCCACAAGCCGAGGAATACGGAGCTGGGCTCGGCAGGAGAGAGGCAAAGGGGCAGCTTCACAACCTTGTAAGGGAACCAGGCCAGCCATACCCTGGCCTCAGGCCTCCAGCCTCAGAACTGGCAGAGAATATATTTCTGATGTTTGAAACCACCAAGTTTGCCGTCATTAATCATGGTGGCCTTAGGAAACAAATCTGCCTCCCTGTTGTTGAGGAACAGGACATTGGGTTTTGCAGCACAGGCATATACCCTGGGAGGTACAGGACTGATGCACACAACTATGAAAAAAATCTTATTAGTTGGGTATTTAACTTACTAGAATCAGTATAACCAGGGTATAAAACTAGTGCTTTTATAGAAATTCTTTAAGAAGAAGGCTAGAGTGAACAGAGCTATGGCAATCTACCCTGCACATAAAAATACTCAGCCAACAATAATATGGATGGAACCTGGGAGAGGTGTCAAGTGTGAGTGACTGACCCGAATCTCAACAGCCGAGGGAGGATCCGAGTGCCCGGATGCTGGAGCATGGCCCAGGGACTCAGATCCTGGCCCTGTGCTGGGCAGCTGTGTGACCTCAAATGGGGTATGAGCCTCTCTGGGCCTTTGTCTCACCATCTGAAGACTCATGAACAGATCTACCTGTGGGATTGTCCCTAAATCCAGGCAGTGTTCAATCCACACTGCTATTCCCGAGCCCTGGTCTCTGCATGACTTGGCAAGTTTCTTTCCTTTCCTCAGAAGTCTCTGAGGTCCCTTGGGCTTTGGTGGCTCTACAGCTGTTCCATGAGAGCAGAACTCAGAGGGGCAGGGAAAATCCCGGTCCCTGGGACCTCATGATGCTTCAGCCTGGGGCCCAACTCCAGCCTTCTCTGGCCCCCAGCTGCAGGTCTGGGACTTACAACCAGGGTCCCCATGCACGCGGGTCTAAGCCTGTTCCGTGGGGGCCGGTCATTGACACAGCATCTGAATGCTGCCTCTATCTGTGTACTGTCTGTTCCAGTGTTTGATTTTTTTCTTTAAATTCACTTACTTCTAGCTCCTTACATTTATTTATTAGGAAACTTGATCTTAAGGGAAACGTCAGCTTTACTTGCCCAAAATAGAGACAGCTATCAAAGTAAATACTGGGAAAACAAACGATAAATTCTAAGCAGATCTGTGAACATGCCCAATCACCTGGGCCTGGGACCTGTTCTCTGTGGTTAGAAGGGAAATTAGCAAGTGTTGGAAAGTAGTTGAAGACCTACTAAGCACCAGACTGCCACTCCATCTTTGAAATTCACCCAGAGAATGAAAAAGGAGCTGAGAAGGGAGATTCATTTCCAGGTGGGGCTTGATGTCTCTTCCTGCCCAGCAAAAGGGAACCGTGCTTACAACACCTGTTTCTTTCTAGTATGGGTTTGTGCCTGGACCCGATGCAGGATATGGTGGGCTTTTAAAGGATTAAAAAACCCCTTTCCTGTACCGGTCATGATGGTCCACGCATATAATCCAGCACTTGGGAGGCAGAGGCAGGAGGATCACGAGTTCAAGAACAGCCTGGACTATATAATGAGATCCTGTCTCAAAAGAAAACAATAAAAACAAGAAAACTCCCTTCCCACTGACAAAAGCAGGGGCTTGGGAGTCCTGGAGACCCAAGAATGAGCCCCAGATCTACTGGTGACTTGCTGTGTGTCCCTGGGTAAATTCTCTCTCTTCTCTGTGCCTCCATTTCTCCATGTACAGACTGAGAATAACAACAGCCACCTCCCAGCAACGCTGTGACAGTAAATAGTGCATACAAAGCCTTTAGCATCTTACTTGTCACCTGACCTCTCCACTTTCAATATATTTTAAGCATCTCTAATGCTTTTCCAAAAACATTTCAAAACAATTTAAATGGCCCCAATTTTTTTCACAAGGACAAAAAGTTAATAAATACTTTATCAAGCAACATTTTAGTTTGTTCCAGGTTTTTACTATTTAAATAAAACTGCACTGAACATCCTAGTATTTTAAGGGGGGAAATGATTTAGCAAATGCCTGGCATATAGCAAGTACTTAATCATTATTTGTATTTTTTTAAAAGCAAGATTAGAAGCAAAAATGACCCATGTCCCAAATGAAATGAATCATACTTGGGGAGTCCACGGCATTGAGTCTGGATGCAGGACCCTGGCCACAAGCCACAAATGCCACCATCCATCAACCCAACCACAGAACCCTCTTTCTCTGGGTTCCAGGTTATCACCAGAGGAGCTGCTCCTGTCCCATGTGCCGCATTTTAGCCATGAGCAATGTCTTGGGGCCACAGAGGAGCGTGGGAAGGGAAGGAAACTTTCTGCAATCTTGCCCTATGCTCCCAAAAGATATTAACCTTGAGCAATGGGGCACATCTGACCCAGGAGGAAAAGTGTTCCCAGAGCAGTGTTGGGACCAGCTCTCTGTGAGCTGTCCCTTTCTCAGGCCCAAGTGTCCCCTGTTTCCAGCAAGGTTGGCATCTCCTCCTCTGGCTCCAAGGCCCATTCCTAGAGACCTTCACCCACCCACCAAGCTTCCCACAACCCTGCTATCAGGAGTAGCTCAGGGACACGCACATCAGCTGGAGCTGGGGAAACTCCACTGAGGGACCCGAGCAGGGAACTCACTCTGCTCACTGGACATCAATCCAAAGGAGGCCCAGAGCGGAACACAACAACGTAGCTGTCAGAAAACCAGCAGCCCATGTAGAACCCAGGTAGTTGGAGGGACAGAGGACAAAATACCAGATTCTAAAGAAATCTGAGCCCCTAGATCCTGCTGTACCTGAACCAGCATCCCTGGACTTTTCTACATTCTGAGTGAATCATTTGCCTTCTTGCTTGAGGCAACCTGGGACCCTGGCAACTGAAAAAGCCCTCACTTAGCCACTTTTACAGAATGGTAATAAGCTGCCCACGGTAGAATTGGTTTTCCTTCTGCTGTTCTTTTTAGGAAACTGGGCATCCAGAGTAGAGATGTCCTGACCACAGGACACCCCTAGTGAATTCCAGCATGCCACAACAGGAATCGGGTCTCCCGGACCATGCAACACCTACACAGCTGCTCTTCCTCGCTGAAGCCCATGATGGACATGGCCTCCAATGTCTCCTGGAACATCTCGTCATCCTGGGCGGCTGGGATGGGCACAAAGCCGTTGGAGAGAAATGTGTAGTTGCTGAAGCCTTCCAAAAGCAGGTCATCTAGGAGCAGAAGAGAGGGAAGTAGTCAGTAAGACATGCTTCTACTTCCCGTATGAGATGGACTGGGCCAGTATAATTCTTTCCTTTTCTCAGAGCTTCTCAAGCTTAAAACTCTCCTCTTACATCATCACATTGTTGGCTTCACTAGCTGTTCCTGGCCCCACGCAGTGGTTCGGGCTGTACACTGCTCCAGAGCGCCTGGCAGGAAAATCCAACCTTATTTCCATTTATAAGCTACACTCGGTGACACAGGGTCAGATCCACCCAGGGGAAGGAGTGCCTTTCGTCTTACTTTCCCTAAGGCCTAAGCTTTGGGAACAAAACTGTCTGAAGAGTTAGATTATCCCTTATTATTAAATGGATATTTGTTATATTTTTATCCAAAATCATACATGTACATGAATTTAAAGAATCAATTACCACCAAAAGGTTTGTAATAAAAAATACCATTCCCCCATATTCCTTCTGCAGTTCCTACTTCAGCCTATAATAACTTTTTATATCTTTTAGCTGCTTCTTTTGGCAGTTACCACTATCTTCATATATAATGGGTTTACTATATATATATACGTATATAGTAGTACATATACAATGATGCTATACATATGTAATATACTATAGTATAATATGTAATATACTATATATACTACATATGAATAGTTTATTATAAGATATATCATTATATATAATAGGCTATTGCTGAGTGTGTCAAATTCAGGCATTATCTATGGATTTCCTGCTATTGTGGAGAAAGATCTAGCTCTCTCAGACAATCTTCCCTTTCCTTATCAGTAGGTAAGTCTTATATTCATGTTTAGCAAATCTAGCCCACTGGTTGTTTCTATCAATAAAGTTTTATTGAGACACAGCCACTCAATATTGAGCACACCACTTCCTTGTCTGCTTTCAGATTATTTTAAACCAATGTCTTTTCTGGGTCAAGTCACTTGGAAGTTTCTTGGAAAACTTCAGATTAAATTGACCCAAAGACCCAAGATAACTCCAGTTTTTGGGTTAAAGGAAATGTCTGAGTCAACACAAGGATTTGGGTCTTTACCAAGACTCCATTATCTGTAATCTGGATAGATTTATAAGTATTTTATTCTCTCTTAAAAACCCAGCCCTTTCTCGGTTCTAGCATGAAGAACACCATGGCTGTGGAAATTTTAGCCATTGGCCTTATCCTTGCCCAAATCCTGGAAGACCAGAGGCAGAGCCCAAGTCACAGGACAACCAAACTGCTGGCTTTGGGGCCAAATAGAGGGAGAAAGGACATAAGCAGGGGCCCACACTGTAATTGCCAATTTACCATATTGCTGATGTATAACATCCATTCAGCACCCCCTTAAATCCAAGATTGCTCCACCTCATATGTGGTATTCCAGAAAGCCAAGCATCGAGGAGATTTAAACAACAACTAACACCACCCTCCAGAGGCAGGACTTTGCAATAATCCCACCATGGCAAAGATGGGAGCTCCCACATCCTTTCTGTAATTTTCTTTGTTGTTTTTGTTTGTATGTGTCTCTGTGTGTTTCTCTGTGTCTGTGTGTCTCTATGTGTGTGTGTCCGTGTGTCTTTTTTTTTTTTTTTTTGGTGCCAGGAATTGAACTCAGGGCCTTGTGCTTGCTAGGCAAGCACTCTAACCACTGAGCTAAATCCTCAGCCTCTGTCTGTGTGTCTTTGTGTGTGTCTGTGTGTATCTGTGTAACTGTGTGTGTATTTTTCTCCTAGGGTTTTAGACTTAAATTTATTACTAGAAGGCAGACTGTACTACACACCTATTTTCACTGACACATCCATCTTTTCAGCTATGTGTTTTGCATATTCTTTTAAGAGGTTACTACATGACCAGAACTTACTGGAGCCTGGTATGAAAATAAATCTCAGCCCACTGCCTGATGTAGCAGATGAAGTTGTGTTGTGGCACAGCTGCACCGCACTGGTTTGTGTGTCACCTGTGGTGGCCTGTGCATGACAATGGTGGAGTTGAGCAGAAACGGAAAGGTCTGGGTTTGTTGGGCTGGGGGTGGGGCTCAGTTGCGGAGCCCTTGCCTGGACTGACCATGCCCTGGCGGCACAATAAAAAAGAAAAATTTCGTTGACCTTCGTCTTACAAAGATCTTTGCAAAGTCACTTTCAAAACATTTGTCATGAAGAATCCTTAATTCCACTAATCTTCCAAATTCCTTATAAAATCAAAATGCATCTTAGGTATTTGCAAGTCTAAATGACAATAAGACAGTTGTTTTTCTGCCTTCCTCCAAGGCGAAGACTGTGTCTAATTGGACTTGAGTAATGATCTAATGACTAATTGGAGTTGATGTCTACTGTGTCACACAGTAGGTGCTCAGTAAATGAGGACCAAGGAACAAAGGGCACACTCAAGGAGGTGAGGAGTCGTGCACTTGCCACCCATAGACAGTTCTTTCTCTGGCAGCATCTCACCCCTGTTTTAGCTGCCAGTCGCCTGCCCTATCCCTGTGGAAGAACAGACACAGCCCCACAGTCCCCCAGCCAAGGGTCATGGCCAGCTACTCACTTTTCATCTTCTCCTTGGCTCCTGCAATCAGATAGTAGAAGATGTGGAACGTCCTCTCCTCCCTGGCTTGACGAATCGCCCTAGACTTCTCCAGCAGATCTGGTTGGGAGGAGTTAAGGATGCCAGGATACTGCTGGTGTTCGGCTCACAGAAACCTAACCTCTTCCCGTATTCCTGCATGCCAGCTGATGAAGTAGCCACGTCCAGTACCCAGGTGAGGCGCCCTGGAGAGCTGAGAGCTGGGTAGGGTTGGCTGTCGTGCCCGATTCATGCAAGTTGACCATCCAGTTAGTTCTGTCCCAGGGTGCAGCGACTTTGAACTTGGCGATGACCCTCGTGGACAGATGGGGCTACTGTACTGTTGGCAGATGCCAGGCCCAGAAAGAAGTAAGGAGGCAGAAAAGGGAAAAGCATAGAAAGCTTTGCCCATAAAAGGGCCACAGGAGGAAGGGCCACCGTGGGGGCCTCACAACCATCACAACTATGTCTCCTCCCCGGAATGGGCTGTCTCGAGAGACAGGAGAGAAAGTAAGGACACCCTCTCGGACCTGTGCATCCTGGAGCTGAGGGTGCACTACGCATCGTCTTGGGTAAGTCCCACCAATTGTGCAAGGAAGGAAATGCAAGTATCAGCTGCATTTTCAACACAGGGAAACTGAGGCTCGGACCTGTGAATTAATTTAAGACCCCCTGCCAGGAAGTACTTAGCAAAGTCTCCTCCATGCTCCCTATTCCAAAACAGGAAGGAGGAGAAAGAGACTAAAAACACCCCACTAATCAGTCTCAGGGGACCCACAGGGTGGGGTTGAAGCAGTTGGTGGGGGCTGGGCTGGTGGGACACTGTGGGATGGCGGGGCAGGCCCGGCTGTGCCTGGCTGTGCCCAGAGAACCTTGTCCTCTCCAAGCCCTAAAACCAGCTAGCAGTGCCCGGCCTGCTCTAGCCCACTTCCACCCTGAAGGGAGGCAGTTCCCAGACCTTGCCGGGGTGCATGGCACCCCAGAGCTGAGGGTTCAGCCAGTCTGGGGCAGAGCCTGAGACGTGCACTTCTAACCAGTGCTGGGGACGCTGACGCTGCAGGTCTGGGGAACATACCTGGAGGATCGCTGATTGCAAAGCAAGATGCTGGGGCCAGAGGGACAGGCCTGGCCTGAGGCTTGTGGCAAACACAGCAGAGGAACAGGTGAGTGTGCCTGCTGGGGCTGCAGAGCGCCAGGGCCCTGGTTTGGCCAGTTCAGGTTAGGTGGGCTGACTGTGCAGCCCAGGGACTATCTTTAAAAGTACCTGGTCTCAAAAGTTACTTAAACAGGAGCAAATCTGAGGCTCAGAGAGGTTGAGTGACTTGCCCAAGCCCCACAGCTAGCAGGGTCAAGCTGAGAACTACACTTAGACCTGATTCACTCACAGTCTGCCCTCTAGAAGCAGGGCACCAGAAGCAGCTGGGACACACCTTGGTCCCACCACTGCTGAACTCATGCTCCTCAAGTGCCTTTGAACCTAAGGGCAGCCTGCAATGCTTCCAAGGCTAATAAACCCCCAAGCCAGCTCCAGCCGCCAAGTCTGGTTCTCTCTCACTGGGCTCTGCTTCACCAGCCAGATTCTGGAAACAGATGCCTGATGAGCAAATTCCTTCTCTACCCATTTCACAGACCACCTCTTTGAGAACAAGAAGTCTTATGTCCTCAGAGTGAGGGACCAGTGACGATCCTACAACACCAATGGTTTGTCAGCCCTTCCTCTGCCCCGGCACGATGTTAAGTGCTTTATGTGAACTAATTCAATTAATTTACTCTCGCAACATCTCTATAAAATGGGTATCATAATGACACCCATTTCACTGACAAGGCAGAGAGAGGCTCAGTAACTGGCCCAAGGTCCCCCCAGCTAGGGAGAAAGCAATCCAAAATCAAAAATGCTGGCTAGGTTCAAACATTTATGTAAGCTACATGCCAAAGCCTGCAGTGCAGGGAAAACAAGCACAAGGATTGTTCAGGGAGGAACACAAGAGCCTGGGGCAGCCGAGTGCCTTCTGTGCCCTTGTGTGTTGGGGGGCCTTAGCCTCTGGGCAGGAGGATGTTGGTGGGGGCCCCACGCAGCCCAGGCTCTGCCAAAGGATACACGTCTCGATGTTGGCTCCCACAATGTAGCCGGTGACGTCGAAGTTGATGCGGATGAACTTGCCCTGTGGATGGGCAAACAAGTTCAGGGAACGGCCAGCAACAGTGAGCCTCAGCCCAAGCCACACAACGGGCTGGCGGGGAGGGAGATGTCAGGGAGCATTTTGGGGGTGGGGAGATTCCTGCCGACACACAGAGCCTCACTGCTCAGCCTCTCCGGAGCAGGCGACCTTGCCAAGCCAGGATGATCCCAGGCCTGGGCACATCGGGACTCCGTGATGGAGGAGAGAGCTCCAACCCACCCTGAGGCTCAGTCCCTCTCCTCCTTTCTCGGCAGGTGACAAAGGATCACACGCTCCTCCCCACCATGGCTCTCATAGCAAGTGCTTCCCCTGGGTAGACACGCTCCCCCAGGCTGGCTCAGGTTCCACAAAACTGGCGCACCTTCCTCATCAGGAAACGAGAAGGGGTGGCCACATGGATGCTACTGCAATAGGGAGCCACTGGTGGGGGCCAGACAAGCTGCTGCCCCTCTCTGCTTCCCAAGGAGGTAGCTGCCAGCGAGAAGGGACTTTTTAGGGTTAACCTTGAATTTGCTCTCAGGGATGATGTGCCAGACTGCACTGATTGCTCCAAGCAAATGCAGCGTTTCCTGATGGAGGCAGCACTTTTGCTACAGGGATTTTAGGAATCTGGGAGGTGACCTTTTGCCTTGTCCCATGATGGTGGGGCTACTGGTCTTAGTGGACATTGGCCAAGGATGCTTTGGGTGCCCCACAATGACCTGGAGAGTCCCAGACACCAAGCATCATCTACTTCCCCTGTGCCCTTCAAATGCTCCACTTGACATTTATGGAGGTGAAAAGCTTGTTTGTAATTAGCTGAACCTAGAACTTAACCCTATTTTAGGTAAAAGTATAACAAAATTTAAATGTAAGCTGGTCATGGTGGTACACACCTATAGTCTTAGCATTTGAGAGACTAAAGCAGGAGACTGCAAGTTCAAGCCTAGCATGGGTGACTTAGTGAGACCCTATCTCAAACTGAAAAATAAAAAAAAAGACTGGGGATGTAGCTCGGTGCAAAATCCTAAGTTTGATCCCCATACCACCAAAAAAAGAAAAAGGAAAAAGTTAAATATTGCTTTAATATAAGAATGTCACATCCGGGTAACTCTGGCGAAGGCTGCTCTTAGCAGTGCTGGGGGTTAAACCCAGGGCCTGTGCACGCTGACCAATCACTCTACCGAGGAGCTGCACTCTAGCTCTGACGTGTTTATTAAGAATGTCTTATTGCTCCTTTATATTACAGTCAGGGCCTCGTGCCAGTTTGCACTGATCTGCTATGTGCAGTAGCTGGTGTTACCTGTGACTCAAATTTCAGGCAAGGAGAGGGGACAGTACATCAGGGCTTGCTGTGAAACTGGGCCATGGGCTGGGGGTGCTGTGTGAGTGTGCAGGGCCCAGGATGAGCAGCGGAGCAGACACATTGGCAGGGAGTTCTCCTGGGGCCCCTGACCAGAATGACAGGAGCACCTACAAACTAGCAGAAGCTCCCCACTCCAGGGAGGCAGATGCAGCCTTTCCCCAGTCTTCCCTCACTAAGAGCTTCTGGATTCTTCTATAGAGGTCTCTGCTGCTTCTGTACAATAAAACAATTCTTTTGTACCTGTCCTCAATCATGCACCTTCTGAGCTCTCTGCCCTGTTAGGCTCAAGTGAGAAAAGGCAGCGAGTGGAGAGGCAGGAGCCTGGGAAGTTAGTACCTTCCACCTCCTCAACCATGTGCTCCCCAACTAGACCGCAAGCTCCAGGAAAGTTCAACCACATCTGAATCATTCACTGCATTCGAGGAGCCTAGTGCAGTGTCTGGTACCCAGCATGTGTTTAAAAAAAGTTAACCCACCCTGCTCCCACAAGAGAATGCTGCGTGTAAACACTGCCTACTAGAATGATTATACACAGCTGGCACTAAGTACATATTTGGTGAAGGATGTATGTACATTGTATAGAGTAGGTACTCAATCTATGCTTTGCCAGATGAATGAATATTGGATATATATGTCTAGCGCAGAGCAGATGCTCAGTATATATTTATGAAACGAACTGTGCATGTGAAATGCTTAACAGTGCCTGATACACAGCAGATACTCCATAGATACTTGGTGAATGAATGAACGAATGGAGTGGCAGGAGCCCTTGGGAGCCTGGAAGTTCAGGACAGGAGAGAGAAAAATGCTGTGGTGACATCCACCACCCCTTCAGGCTCAGATTCCCCAGCACACACACATTCTTAGGCAGGAGGTGACACATGGGAGGACCCAAACCTTTCCCAGAAAACCTGTGTGGTTCTGCTACTTACGAATCGAGAGGAGTTGTCATTCTTTACTGTTTTGGCATTGCCGAAAGCCTCCAGAATTGGATTTGCTTGTAGAAGCTGTTTTTCCAGCTCTCCCTAAAATTCATTCACACCTAGTTATTGGAGAAACAACCCGGACCCTAACAGTTCACCCCAGTGTGAACTAAACAGACCCCAGCTTTCGGCCACGGCTCTCTGGCTCTCTCCTGTTGTCTATGCCCGCGCCTTAGACCCTGATAGCAATGTTGAGGGTTTCTGGGTGACTGCAGAAGAGCTTTCTGTAGCTAGCACGTCTATTCCCTGGGAGACTGCTCTTCTAAAGACAAGGGCCTGCTCGTCTATGCAACGCCATTGCCGCTGACGTCTGCCATATTGCATAACACCGGGGAAGTCATTTACAACCTAGTGAATGCTACCCGTAGAGCCGGCCACTGCGCAGCCTGTCCTGCTGTACCTGGCAGTCTTGCTGCTCACATAGAACAAGCAGCCTTCTTCCAGCCAAGTGACTACAATCCCTCTCCTGATTATATTAGTGTGATTTCTCAAAGTTGTATTGTCTCCTTGGTCTGGTGTTCTGAAGCCTTCTACAGACAACTACGAGAGGAGCAAAACCCACCAGGGATCCCCTTAACCGACTACAGAACAAAGCTGCAAAGCAGGCTGCCCGAGCTCCATTCATCGGGTTAAATGCAGCTGAGACCGCACACAGCCCACCGGCTCCTCTGCGGGGGCGCGAGTGCACAAATGCAGTCACGTGATTAACTGTGGCGGGGGACGACGAGGTAAGTCAAGCCTGGAAAGCGATGAGCTGCTCTCTGCCCAGCCCTAGAACGTGGCGGCAGCCGTTGGAGCCAAGGAGCGGTGGGATTCTGGGGTTTCTCCTTGCTCTCCTTCTCCCTTGTCTTTCCCTTGCAGGCAGCAAGGCCTGCTGTGCAGAAGCTGGGAGGGAACTCGGCAGGGAAGAGAGTGGGGTTAGCTCTCTCCTGTGGCTTCGGGAGGAGCCTCCCCAGGGGAAGAAGCAGGAGGCCTACTTCCTTCTGTGTGTACTCTGGAGCCTCATCTCCATAGAACTCTTGGCCCCAACCAGAATCGCCAGATGGTGGAAACCAGCAAGGAGCATCATGGGCTTGTCCTTGGCTAGCAGGAAAAAAACGAAAGGAACCCCTCTGTCCACACAAACTTTGGGGTTCCAATGTCTCCCCAAAAGGCTCCTTCTCTAGAATGAGGATTCTAGCCAGTGGGGCTGCATGGTCTTCACAGAAGAACTTTAAACATCCTCATTTTATACTGGTGAGACGACAGCCCAGAGTGACTCAGCCAGGGTCACAAAGAATCTGATACCGAACAAGCTGATTCTCCTCTGAGCGACACCTCTCCCAACATCGCGCTGGGAGGAATCAAATGCACTCTTTCTAGATGCTATAGAAGACCCCCAAGGGTCTCCCCAGGCTGGGACCCATGTGCCAGCCCCCCAAGCTCTGCGTTAGAGACAAATTTACATTTGCAGACCAGGTCGTGTGGCGTAGCTGGGGCCTTACCGCGCCACCGAAGCTGTGCGCCGCGAGCCTTAGACTGCTCCTGAGCACCCGGCATGCAGAAGACAGACACACACTGCACACACATGCACAGGACACACAGGTGTGCAGGGCCGGGGCAGGGACTTGGGGGTGGTAGCAGGGAGAGGGAGGGAGGCATGCCACGACGTCAATCAAGCCAGGGAAGCTTTGGGGCCTGACATTCCTAAACTGCTCAACCAGACAGGACGATGTCTCTAGGATGCTCCAGTCAGGGGCACTGGAGGTGTACACTTTGGTGGGAAGGATGAGAGGACTCATCCTGAACCGAGGAGATCTATCCTGGGTTGGAGCACGACACTGGGGATTCCAGGGGGGTCCTGCGGGTGACGCACCCCACACCCCAACCTGGCATCAGATATCCGCAAGACAGTATGTAAGTGCATTTGTTGACTTGGGGCATAAAACTCTGGGGCCTGCCCTGATCTACCACCAGCTGGAGGCCCAGGGGTGCGACAGGAGCATGCAGATCTAAGTCCACTCCGTGCCTCCCGCACACACCAGGAACACACTCTCAGTTACTCACGTAGGCAAAAGATGGGCCTTGCTGCAGTCAAACAGTACGGTATAAAACAAACGTCAGTGTTATTTCCATCACGCGCATGTTGGGGGCTGGGGACGTGGTTGCAACCCTCCCCCCAAATGCCTGAACTCCCGGAGCATAGCAGCAAGCTTAGTGTCCGTTTCCCTTTTTTGGTGCTGTTCCTCCCTCTCCCAATTCCTTAGAGATCCAGAGATTGCCAAGGGTTTTTACAACGCCAGGGACCAGGGGGACGTTTTCAGAGAGCACTCAGCAACGTCATGGCTGGGGTGTGGGGGCAGGGAGAGGAAAATGTGTGGGCACATAGTAGGCCCTCAGTGAAGATGAGCCATTAGCGGTAACTGTTATTTTGTATTTTTACTATATAGGGAAAGCATTGAGAAGCCTCTGCCCCACAATGAGGCCATCTGTCCCTGAGTCCCTACACACTGCCTGAAAACCAGCTTGCCTGGGACTGCGCTGACAGACCAGACCTTGGGCTGTTGCATTTGTCTGAGGAAGGAAAGTCCCTAAAGCTAGGACTGCTGCCCTCCGGTCTCTGGGGGCTACAGACAAGCTGGCCTCTGTGACTGCCCAGCCACCTCTCTGGGCCTGATACAGAAGCCAGAATGGCAGAAGCAGGGACAGCATGCCACAGTCTGAGCTCACCTCCCCTCTTCCTATCCCTGAGCCCCAGGGACAGAGGTGCTGGCAAGATGCCTTCCTCTGGGACAGACGAGGCAGGGCAAACCAAGGAGGAGAGAGGGAGGCCCGGGAGGGGCACTCTGGAAACCTGCTTTTCTTTCCTTGCAAACCCTTATTCCTACAGGGTCACTGTGGGTCCCCTACGGGATTACTCAATGACTGTCCCTCTCTTCCACTTGTCTGGAAGTTCGGTGGACACAGTGACAGCTTCTCATTCCCGGCCTCATCCCCGTGGCGTGTGGCACACAGGACAGGCTGTCAACAGTTACAGAAGCCACTGGGCTGGAGCTCCTGTGCCAAGCGACTCTGACATCCTCTTGTCCCAGGGGATGGGGACACAGAAAGAAGAGCAAATCCAAAATGCACCTCAGCTGCGGGAGGCCACAGAGATTCATTTAAGGGTGCGATGGGCCCCGCTCGGGGAACATCTGGCAGTGTCTGGAGACGTTTCTGATACTTAAAAGGGGAGGGCACATGTGCTGCTGGCATCTACTAGGCACAGCCGGGGAGGCTGCTACACACCCTTGAATGCACAGGACAGTCCTTGCACCAGAATCATCCAGTCCACATGGCTGCTGCCACGGAGGGCTCATTGCCAGGCCTTGGGATGTGCATCCAGCTGGACAGGCAGCGCCATGTGCTACCCAGTCCTCCCGCGCTGTATGGGGGCGGGCAGTGGCCTGGGCCTTGTGTTCTGCCCCGAGTCTTCTTTCTACCAGGTCAGGCCCAGAGGCGGAGCCCCACCCACCGAGCCCTGGCCACCCTGGGGACCCGCCCTCACCGTGATGCTGGTGTCCTTCTTGCCCTTGTGTGAGGAGGCCACCACAGCCAGGTACTGGATGACCTTCTTGGTGTTTTCTGTTTTGCCAGCTCCAGACTCGCCTCTGAAAGACACAGGGACAGTGACCCCAGGAAGACCCGCACAGGTGTTCTCCTGGGCTCACGTCATCACCACCGTTCCCCGGGGGGAAACTGAGGCTTCTAGCAGGGGGTCACTTGGCCAAAGACACATGGCCAGGAGGGGACCGAGCTGAGCTTCAGACGCCGGTCCAATACTCAATCAGCTCCTCCCAAGAGGATGAGGGAAAGGATTCAGATGAAAAAGAATGGGTTGGGGGGAGCTGAGGTTCACCGCAAAGGGCCAAACTTAGGTCTGTTTGGAACTGACTACTTTTAAGGCATCATTAGCACTGTTAGAATAGACAGCCCGGGCAAAGGGCAGAATTTGAGGGAGACATGAATGTCCTCAAAGCAGCAAGACCTGAGCTCCCCTTGCAGAAAAAAGAACTGGTTATCCCAAGCCCCTCATTCTCTGGGGGATCCCCCCTGAATATCAGGCTGCCAGCTACTGATCTCATTTATGTACTGGAAAGAAAAACTTGAAGCAATTCATGCTAAAGTGGACATGGCTGATAGATTTCAATCAGCCAGGCATTTTCTATCAAAAATATACTCCTGGAACGGAATGGGTAGATTTTCTGACCCAAGGGGACTTCTTAAGCTAGTGGCCTCTTCCGGCCACCAGAGACGGCCATGGTGGGACTGCTTCATGCAAGGGCTTCTGAATGCCCTGCTCCTAGTGCCCCACTCCTAGCACAAAGGAAGCACAGAGTGCTCCCCCCTCCTCGTTCTCTTCTGTTTTTCCTTTCTTTGCCTAAACTCTCATTTTCTGAGCTCATTTAATATTCCAAAATATAAGAGAGTTCTTTTTAAGTCTGCAAAAGAATTTGTCCACCCCAAGGTCAGCTGAAGGTTGTCTGTGCTGAACCGGTGCCACCCACGCCAGCACAGCCTCCACTCTGCTTCCTAATTAGGCAATGAAGACATCGATGTTCTCTGCCAAGGGCAGGAAGAAAAGTAAAGAAAGAAAGAAGGAAGGAAACACGGGCCCCAGGTCCCCGGCCCAGCCGCGCCT
The DNA here is from genome assembly GCA_004026905.1 of Hystrix cristata. Classification (NCBI taxonomy): domain Eukaryota; kingdom Metazoa; phylum Chordata; class Mammalia; order Rodentia; family Hystricidae; genus Hystrix; species Hystrix cristata. The sequence continues at coordinate 81,853 of PVJO010005585.1, read as the reverse complement.
TATCACTGTCTGGGAGGGGTGAGGCATCACCCAGGCTCTGAGCTGTCCCCTCCCTGCCCACAGCCTTGCTTCTCAGGGGCCACTTCATTTCACATGGCCTCAGAGGTGGTCTGTAAAATGGGATCCATAGATGCACTATCCCATCTTCCCCAAAGGGGAAAATAAGGCCAAAAAACTGGGATTTTTTGTTAGTTTGTGTTTTGGTCTTTCAGACAGGCTCTCGCTGCATTGCCCAGGCTGGCCTCGAACTCACAGCGATCCTCCTGGTCTTAGCAAGTTACTCTGTGACACAGGCCCAGCTCTTGAGTAACTTGCTCCCTAAGGAGAAAGCGGAGACGGTATCTGCTAAAACCCTCCGGTGTGCTGGACACGGGTTTTGCCAGCCTTTTAACTCTCAGTCACCTAAGGAAGGAGTTATTGATTATTCTCATCACCAAACTGGGGAAACTGAGGCTCAGAGAGGTTGAGGTAAATTACTCCAGGTCACCGTTGCTCTTGCTATCACACAGATGGGAAAGGGAGGAGGAACAGGACTGAGCTTAGGTGCACTTGAAGCTGGAGTGTGTGTTGTACCTTCCGCTATTTTAGCTTGATAAATGAGAGGAGGAGAAAGATCGAGGGGTGTCCCAGCCTTGCTCCCCCAGAGTTCTTCCATACAGTCTAAGAATTTTCACTTGCCTTAACAGGCTGTTTGAAAATGTTACCAGGGATCAAGGAACCAAGTCGGTGGGTCGTTTACAGTATAGTATAAATTATTTCAATCAGGCTAATGTCAAAATATTTGATCAATTCACTCAAAAAATGAAATAGCTGGGTTCTGATCAGAGAAAGAGGAAAGAGGAAGTTGTGACTGTAGGAAACCACCTATGTGGGTGGTCCTGGGCCTTAGATCTGAGACATAGTCAAGAGAGCAGCATTTATAAACAACGTGGGCAGAACACACTCTTCGTACCAAGCACACCGTCGTCCTGGATCGCAGCCACCCTCCTCTCTTTCCCCACAAGGGCCCCTTTCCCCATCTAGCCTTTGGCCTCTCCTGTTCCTTTTGTAACAAAGATGTCAGTGGCGTGGGCCTCCTACTTTGCCTGTGAGAAGAAGCCGGACACAGACTTTGGGAATCTGCTTCCCCACCATGGACTGCTTGGTTCAGCCACGTCCACATTCTACTGATAAAAATAAATTGTCCAGGGAGGTCTGCCAAGGAAAACATCCCAGCTCCAGGCGCGTGGGCGTCTGAAGGTGGAAGCGTGCAGGGCTGCCCCGGAAACGTGAAGGTCTTTGTTTTCTGACCTTGAACTCTGGGTTAAAGAAGCCGCCCTGGTCTGGGGACCCCAAACCCTGCCCTGGTTCTCAGGAAACTTGGCGCCCGGCTGCCCCTTCCCAGAGGGCTGCACCTGGCCAGTCACGGCCCCACCCTGGTGGCCCTACCGAGCCCCACAAAGGCAGTTTAACCCCTCAGTCCCTAGCGGTTGCACATGTGTGCATCCTGGACAGTCTACCAGGCACTGCCCCGGAGGGCTTGGCATTGATTTAATATTCTGACCTCATCATCTTGAAATTCTTAATAACTTTTGAACAGTGTGCTCTATATTTCCATTCTGTGTTATTTTACGTATTATGGAGCTGCTTGGGGCTCCCAGGCTGAACACTTCCTCTAGGTCCCCTGAAGCCTGTGGTCTGCCCTTGGTAAGAAAGCTGGTTCTGGCCCGGATTCTCATGTGGCTCACACCCCTGGTGCCTGCCAGCAACGCCCTCTAATACTGGTGCCATCCAACTTCTACACACCCTGCAAAGTCCAGCTATACATTGCCCCTATTTTGCAGATTATCTCTGGTAGAAGCATGCTCCACCACCACCCCCCTCCCCAGCATCGATGGGCAGACTGGCACAAAGGACTCCCAGGCCAGGCTGCCCAAGTTAAAATTCCTGCTCTGCCACTTACCTACGTGATTTTACTAAGTCATCTACAAAAATAGGTAAAATAAAAATACTTTATAGCCAGGCATGGTGGCACACACCTATAAGCCCCAAGCTCAGGAGGCTGAGGCAGGAGGGTCACTGTGAGTTTGAGGCCAGCCCAGGCTATATAGTGAGTTCAAAGCCAACCTGGAATACATAGCAAGACTTTATCTCAAAAATCCAAAGTAAAATTAAATAAAAACACTTTGTGTAATTGTTGGGAGGATTAAATAAACTAACACACATCCAATAAGCTCAAAATAGTACACAGTAGTGCTAGTTGAAATTATTTTTATAGCCACTTCTTCAATAGGACATATGCATTTGATTTGTTTCATGATCTTCCCACCATCCCCTCATAAGATATAAATTATATCCCATTTTCCACTGTTTAACACAGGCGTCAGCAAGTCATTTCTGCAAAGATCCAGACAGTAAATATTTTAGGCCCATGGGACATGTGCTCTCAGTCATGACTGCTCCAGTCTGCCGCTGTAGCAGGGGAGCCACTGTGTATGCTAATGGGCATTCCAATAAAACTTTATTTATAAGGGGGGCAGATTTGGCCCACTGGTCTCGGTTTGTCAGGGACTGGCTTGAGTCCCTTGGTGCCTTTGGTCTCTTGTAGATCAAAGTGTAAACCCCTCCTCAGATACCAGAGAGCCCCACCACCCTCCTCTCTCTGAACACAGGTTGATGTCACCCTGGGGCCTCTCCATCCACCTGGGCCTCCAGCTTCCTAACCCCGGACGAACCAATTGCTGGACAAAATTATCTCGCTTCTGCAAGTGACAGTCACCCAGTTCCCAGCCCTGGCTACCAGGCTGCCTGCAGCCACCCGTCGGTCCCAACCCACTCCTCCTGACCACTCATTGCTTGAGCAGCTCAGACGTGCCTGTCAACCTGTAGGCCCTCAAATCTCTGGCTGATTTTAACGGGGGGAAAGACAAATGAATAGGGAGAGTTGAGCTGTGGTGGTTTGGGGTGACTGGAGTGCCCTTTTAACAACGGTGAGTGCCTATTTATTGAGCATGGGCTGTGAGCATGGGCAGGGCACTCGGGGAGGAGCCCAGGAAGGCAGGGCCAGGTCACAGACAGTCTCAGAGGCCTAGATTTCACTCTAGACCTATAGGAAGCCATTTCTGTAGGGCCCTGGGGCTTTAGAGTGAGTGGGACAAAATGAGAACTGCAGGAAGGAGCCCGGATGGCAGGAAGATTGAACGACAGTGCTGCTGGTCACAGCACCTGGCCCTGCAGGGCACTTACCGCGAGGTGCTGGTGCTACTCTGTCTTTCACAGGCATTAACTCGATCCTCCAAGCACCCAAGAGGGTACCTGTTGTCCCCACTTTACAGGTGGGGAAACTGAGGCTCACGTGATTGACTTGTCTCTGAGTCCTCACAGCTACCGTGTGATGGGACTGTGAGGTTTGGCTTGGCATCTACACTTCATTACACCACACTAGTGGATATTTATGAAATGAGTTGTGAATGAATATTCTTACAGTGGATATTTAGTGAGTGATAAAAGAGGCTGGGTCAGGGCTGGGCGAAAGGAGCTTAGCAAGGAGGTTCCCCCAGAGGCCCAGGCCAGAGATGAGGGACCCCTGGGCTAGGGAGAGGCTGGGGAAGTGAGTGGACCCAGGTGAGAAATGTTTTGCATCTATACCATCTAAGCAGAAGTTGTTGGAGGCTCTCAGACTTAAAGTTCAGCTCCCCCATGGCACTAGCTGCACATCAAATACTCAGCATCCATTGTCACAGCATGTTCTGTGGGACAGCACCACTCTGGAGGGAGCAGAAGCTGTTGATGGCACGGGTGTTGGGGTGAGTGCCTGCCTCATTCTCACAGCCCCTCCCTACACTCAGCTGAGAGAGATGAGGTACACCATGCAGGGTCACACGGTCGGAAGCCATCTGTAAGACACACTCTTCCCCATGACCTTCTGTGCCAACAGAGTTCACTTACTCAACATGTTAGTTGAGCATGTACTTTGGCACCTGGAAGATGCCATGAGGTTCACACAGGGGCCTGGCTCGCAGAGGCTCAATGGGCCCTGTGGTCGGCAACAAAGTGGCCCTCTCCCCAAAGATGCCCATGACCATTCCCCAGACTCTGGCTTTGCTAGTTTAGGAGGAGAGGTTTGCAGCCCAGGACAGTGGGTGGTGGTCCCCACATTGACACCACGGATCTAGCTGCTAAACTGCTAGTTCTCGACCATTCACGGCTAAGCATCAAATGCAGACTCTCATGGATGATGAGAATTCAGCTTGCTACTCAGTCCTTTCCCCTTCCCTGCAGAGAGAATTTGGTCAAATATGCAGTCATCCCTCGGCATCCAGGGTGCCTGGTTCTAGGACCCCCAAGGACACCCTAATCTTTAGAAGCTCGAGTCCCTTACATAAAATGCAGTAGTATTTGCACACAACCTACGCAGATCCTCTCATGCACTTTAAAACATCTCTAGGTTGCTTCTAATACCCAATATGAAGCAAATGCTACCATACACTAAATAAATAAATAAATGCTAAATAGTTACTTATTTTTAGCGAATAATGACCAGGAGAGAAGTCTGGACATGTTTAGTACAGACACAAATTTCTCCAAGTACTCTCGGCTTGCAGGAGGTTGAGTCTGTAGACGTGGACCCCGCCGGTGTGAGGGCCAGCTGCAGTTACTCTGGTGACATCGACCTCTGGGTCTGTGTTAGGACCAATGTCATGCACATCGCGGACCCCAAGCCCACTGAGATTCCTCCTGCCTCCTGCCCACCTGTGCTTCTTCAGAATTAGTCACTGCTCTATTATTTCCGCATTTCTACCTCTATCAACCCCACACTTATCATGAGTTGCCTAAATCTTCTCCCGGTACCTGTCAGGGTCCTCTAGCATCCGTCACCATCTGAGATTCTTAACCATCTCCCCCACCTCCAGGACCCCCACGCCTAGCAGGAGCTGGCATGTCTTGGCACACCGCGGATGTTTATTGCATAGAGTGAGTCTGTCTTTCCAACCTTGGGAGCTTGCAGTGTGGAACATGTTAGGGGGAAGCTAGAAAAGCACTTCTGAGGGAGAAAGTAGGCTCCAATTTCAACCCTGAAATGCCACCCCATGTCGTCAGGAGTTTAGTTGCCTGCCTCTGTGAGAGAATATTTACCACAGTGTTTAGTGAGCATCTACTCTGCCAGAAAGGGGTTGAGGCACTTGGACCAATGAACAAATCAAAGATGCTCATCTTTGTGGCTCTTTCAACACACTGGCTCTCGACCCCAGAAAGAGTGAGAAGCAGCTCCACTTACGTGCACAGAATGGACTGGTCCTCACGATCTGCGAACAGAAAGGAAAGAAAGTCATGAGTTGGGCGGAGCTCTGAGTAGAGGGTCTGGACACGGCCCTCCCTAGCCTCCCACCTCAAGGCCCTGCGCTCAGCCCGCCCGGAGTCGCCTGGGGGCAGGACCAAAGCCAGGAGGGCAGCTGCAGAGTTCCTGAGGCAGCCCCAGGAGGCTGTGCTCAAAGAGCGCGGCCAGCTCTGAGGTCCCAGAGACGCACCCCCGGCCCAGACTAGGTCACAGACAGGACACAGCCTTGGGATCCAGACAGACTTCCCTCCCACGTGGCCACATCTGTGCTCTGTGGCCTCGGGCAAGCATGATACTTCTCCATGCTACAGTGCCTTTCTCTAATATGGGGGCCCATTTCTGGTTTCTCCACGACAAGCTCCATGTCCTCTCCTTCCAGGAAACATATCCTTTGTTCCTTTCAGCAGGATTTGCCGGCACATCCTCCCTGCCATCACACTGGGTCTTGGCGGGCCTCCCTTGGACCGCAGCAAACAGACAAGAATGTACCTCGGGTGGTACTGATCCAACTGTCTGGCCTCAAACTCTGAGCTTGTCGAAACTGGGAAGCACAGCAGGAAGACAGAGCTCCGCGGTGCCTCACTCCCTGCCCCAGAGGCCAGGCATCCCCAGTTTCTGTCATTTAGGGGGCTGGTGCCCCAGTCTTCCCACCCCACTTGCCAGCTCCCCAATGCTCCTCCAGAAATTCTCTTCCTGTGCAAGGTGCCCCAGTCAGTGTCTGCTGCGAGGGCAGCTGGGCAGGTAGAGAGGGCATCGTAAGACCAAAGAATCAAGCAGATGTTGCCCACCACTTTCTACTCTTAAAGCAGCCTGAAAAAATGGGGCCGGGTCTAGAGCTCCTTTCCTCCCTATGAGGGACATCGTAAGTTACCAGCATCTTCAACCACAAGCCAGCCACAGAGATCAGAGTGTGGCGCTCACTGACGGGCAACGCCAAAGAGGTGAGCCTTTCTTAAATCCATCCCCGGTCCGTCCCAGTCCTCGGCCCCCAGGAGCTTCTTCATCAGAGATCTCCCAGCTTGTCCTGACACTGCATCTCCAGCACCTGGCAGCCATTAGGTGCTTGATTATATTTTGTTTTTTTTGTGTGTGTGTGCCAGGGATTGAACTCAAGGCCTTGTGTTTGCTAGGCAAGCACTCTAACCACTGAGCTAAATCCCCAGCCCTTGATTATATTTTTTGGATGGAAGGACGGATGAATGGATAGATAGCTGGGAGGGTGGATGATGCGAATATGAATGGAAGGGTGGATGGGAGGGAGAATGGAACTGAGGGGGCATGTCTGTGTATCCCTTGGGGCAGAGGACAGTAGTGACCACATAGAGCGACGGGGGAGATGCCGCCTATCCCTTTATTTTTAGCTTAATGTATCTCAGAGATTGTTTTGAATCAGACTGTAACAATCTACCTTGCTTTTCCTTCCCTTCATCCCTTCCTTTCTTTTTATCTTTGTGGTGCTCAGGATAGAACCCAGGCCCAAGGACACTGAGGGCCGAGGGTGGCCCCTGCAGGAAACAGGGCCACAGGATGGTGTGGGGCAGAAGGAGAGAACATCCCTGGGCATCGGGACTCTCCATCAGCTCGCCGTCCTCTCTTCCGGTCGAGCTGCACTGCTTCTGGCCAGGCCTATAAGCCCCACACCTCTGCAAGGATTCCTCGGCCCCTCCAAATCCACTCGGGAATGCATCAGAAACACCATCCCTGTGCCCGAGACACAAACGTTTGGGAACGAGCCCTCTAGCCAGCCCCTCACCTGGAGCGGGGTAACCAGTCCTGATCTCTGAATTCTGGTACGCACCATCACAGCGCAGTCAGCAGCCATTGAAGAGAACGAGGCAGGGATGGGGGTAGCTCAGCGGGACAGTGCTTGTCTAGCATGCACAAGACCCTGGGTTCTACCCCTAGCACCACAAAAATAAAAAGAAAGGAGGGACTCAGGCAGGGAGGGGAAGAAGAGAGGAAAAATCAAGGTAGGTTGTTACAGTCTGAGGGAGAACGATCTCTAAGACGCACTAACCCCAAAAATAAAGGGAAGGTGGCATAGTGTTATGCCTTGTGTTTTCAAAAGAGGGATTCGAGTCAGGCGTGAGGGTGCAGACCCGTAATCCCAGCACTCTGGGGGCTGAGGCAGGAAGATAGTGCGTTTGAGTCCAGCCTGGGCAACTTAGTGACTTAGCGAGATCCTATCTCAACATAGAAAAGGGCTGGGGATATAGCTCAGTGCAAAGGCCTCGGGTTGAACCCCCAGTTCTGCAAAAAATATTAGAAAGAGGGAGACAGACACACACACTTATGTACTAGTGTATACATGAAGGATGCAGATGTTCCACTTATGATAAGGTTATATCCTAATAGGCCCATTGCAAGTTGAAAATAATATAAATCAAACATGCATTTAAACCACCTAACCTACTCAGCACCCCCACTCAGCCACACAGCATGCTAGAGAACAGAAGTCATTTCCTTCAGGGTCGCAAGGCTGCCTGGGAGCTGCGGGCTGCTGCCTCTGCCCAGCGTCACAGGGAGAACTGTACTGAACATTAGTGGCCTGGGAAAAGGTCATAGTTCCTCCCTCACAGTCACACCCCGGTAAAGTGGACAAATGCTGAATCATCCATCTGCAAAGCCACGCGGGGTGCTGCCCACAGTGGCTTGTCCCTGAGGAAAGAGCCTGAGGGACTAAGGGTGAGGACAGGAAGGACATCTACTTTGACCCCATCTGCTTCCGTTCTGGTTATGTTTGTGCCACGAATATATATAATGTTAAACCTTGTCCTCATTCCACCAACTACAGCCAACATTGTTCGTCTCTTTTTGGTGGTGTGGGGGATTGAACCCAGGGCTTTCGCACCAAGTTATAACCCAGCCCTTTTAATTTTTTTTGGAAAGGGTCTTGCTAAATCGGTAAGTTGCCCAGGCCGTGCTCAAACTTGAGATCCTCATGCTTTGGCTTCCCAGAGTGCTGGGATCACAGGCGTGCACCACCATGCCCACCTCCCACATTGTTCTTGAGGAAACCAGCAGGACCCCAAAGTTTAGAAAAGAGAACACAACAGCTGCCCACCCACAATCCCACTTGCTGCTGCCACCTGCCGAGCGCTGTCTGCACTTGGGCCTCTGCGAGCCATGTAACTCTCACAGCAGCCCCGGAAGTGGGCACTGGCCCTGCCTCCACTTGACAGATAAGGAAAATGAAGCTGGGAAGTGAGTGACTTGCCCGAGTCACTGTAGTGGGGTCAAGTGTGGCCCCAAAGGTTCACTGGGAACCTCATCAAATGACATAGAATAAGGGTCTTGGGGATGTACCTAAGGTGGGGATTTGAAAGTGAGGTCATCCAGGGTTAGGGTAGGACCTGCATCCAGAAATGGGGTCCTTATTTTCCAGTAAAAGGAGAGAGGGACCAGAGACAGGGGAGGATGTCATGGGAAGAGGGGGCAGAGGCTGGGGTGATTCACCTACAAGGCAAAGGCTCCAAGGACCCCTGGTCACCACCAGATGTCCAGGACTGGGGGGATACAGAGCCTCCTAGCGGACCAACCATGTCAACACTTCGATTTCAGACTTCTGGCCTCCAGAGCTGTGGCAGAATGAATTCATACTCTCTTAATCCACCAGGTTAGTGGTCATTTGTTACAGCAGCCACAGGAAACTAGTAGAGTCACTTACACAGCTACTCAGTGGCAGGCTGAGACTCAAACCCAGGGCCTGCCTGACTTCATAACACTTTGATTTCACCTTCTTTGGATAACTTACATGTGTGTGCTGGCCTTTCCTTCAAGGGAGAAAACAGTAAAACTTTAATCCCCCCAGCACACTCTGGAGAGAGACACAAGGCAGTGTCACCCCTCACGCTGGCCCTAAATCCAGCTCCTCACGTTGGAATTGAAGGAATATGGGCCCGGACCTTCGACTTCTTCCCAGAGGGGAAGTCACTCCAGAGCAGAGCAGTCTGGGAAATGGGCTAAAAACTGATTCGGGCAAGGTGGGCAGAGGGGCGAGGGATGGAGGACCCAGGCAGAGAGGTCCCCTGGGGCCACCTGCATGGCTGCCACCAGCATGTTCTGGAACACCTGGAGGCAGGCACGCCATGAGCTATCTGGCTCCATCTGCCCCAGGGAGGGAGGCCACTTTTCCCAGCAGCTGGCAGAGCTTGGGCTCAGAGCGGGAGAGATTTACAGGGTCAGAGGCCCCCAGGCTCCCAGGAGGGGAGCAGGCTCCCTGCTGGGGGCCACCAGAGACCTCTGGCCTGGGACGTTCCATCCGAAACGCAAGCGTGGGAAGTGCACAGAGCTCTGGGCACAGGCAGAAAAGCTCCGTGTGGGGCACTTGCCGAGCAGGCCTGCAAAGGGGCACAGGAAACTCTGCCCAGAGCCTCCTCCCTCCCTCCCGAGCCCGAGCTGTGCCCGATGCCAGAGCAGAGCTCTCAGACTGTGCAAAGAGGCCCCGCCCCTCCCCAGTCCACACAGGCCACTGCTTCTGCCCTGCTCCTTCTGCCCAGGTCACTCTTTCTTCACAGAAGCAGAATTCACTCAGAGTTAATCATCTCAAAGCAATTAACGCGGAGCATTTAGTGCATTTGCAGTGCCATACACGCACTTCCTCCATCCAGCTCCAAAGTATTTTGTTGCACTCAAATAGAATCTGGTACCCCATTCCCTACTCCTTTTTAACCCTGTTTAACCACCGGTCTGCTTTCTGTCTCTGCAGTTTACCGATTCTGCTCATTCTCCATAAATGGAGTCATACAGCATGAGGGCTTTTTGCCTGGCTTCTGTCACTCATACTCTACTGTACTGTTCAGCCACGTTTTGTTTCTCTGTTCATCTCTTGGTAGACATCTGAATTGTTTCCATCTATTGCTACTTGAACAGAGCTGCTGTGACATTCGTGTGTTTGAGTACTTGGTTTGCAACTCTTTGGGTGTGTGCCCTAATCCATTCGTGAAGCATCACCTGGGGAGTCGCCTCCTTGACAATACCCTCTCCAATTCCATACCGCTCGACAGCTGAGACAGGAGCCCTTCCATTGTACGCTTCACCTGCAGGGCTGCCATGGACAGTGGTACAACTTACACACTGCACAACTCTAGAGGCAACTATTCACATTGGTCATTGTAGATCTCTGTAGTCATTATAACTTTTTTTTAGCAGATGGGGGAAAAGTACCTTGAGAAATAGGTGTCTTTTTCAAATTCTATAGAGGTGCCACAAAGCCTAGTGATGCCCTGGATCTCACAGTCCAAAGATTCTCTCTACTGTAGCAATTAGCCTCCACATGATCATTACTTAACCTGTCTACTCTCAACACTTTTTTTTTTGGAGGGGGAGGTATAGGTGATATGGAATGGTAATTGGCTATTTATCTGTGATGTGGCATGCAGAGTTTTTCTTGCCCAGGTTGATAAAAATTGTGCTGGTTTACATTATTCACAATAGCCAAAAGCAGAAACAATCCAAATGCCCATCAGCTGATGAAGAGATAAGCAAAATGTGACATACTTGTGCAGTGGGATACCATTCAGCCTTAGAAAGGACTGAAGTACCGATACATGCCACGGCATGGAGGAACCTTGAAAACATCATACACTAAGTAAAAGAGGCCACTCGTGAGCCGGGTGTGATGATGCGCACCTGCAACCCCAGCAGTCTAGGAGGCTGAGGCAGGAGGATTGCAAGTTCGAGTCCAGCATTGGTAATTTAGTGATTCAGAGAGACCTTGTCCCAAAATAAAAAAGGGCTAGAAATGTAACTCAGTGTGAAGACAAACGTCACTCACAAAATGTTACATATTCTGTTTCCATCTATATGAGTTGTCCAGAATATCAACAGAAGCAGGAAGTAGATGATAGGGTGCCTTAGGGGTGGGGTGAGACTATGGACTGATTACAAATGGGCACATCTTTCTCAGTTGAAGGAAATAGAAATTTAGATTGCACTGATGGCTTTAAAACCCTGTAAACTAACTAATAATCAGTGAACTGCATTTTAAAAATTGATTATGATACATAAATTACAGCATAAAAAAGTTTTTTCAAAAACTATGTTGTTTTTAATACCCGCTGAGTCAAGAGATTTGACTTAAACTTCAGACAAACCTATTAGATTTCCAACCAGTGTCAAACTTTTTTGAGGGGACATCGAGGATTGAACCCAGGGCCTTCACACTGAGCTACATCCCTATTTTTTATTTTGATACAGCATTTCGCTGAGTTGCTAAATTGTCTAGGCTGGATTAGAACTTGGAAATCTTCCTGCCTCAGCCTCCCAGAGTGGTGGGATTATAGGTATGTGCCACCACGCCCAAACCTTAAACTCTTTTTAATGCTTCTCGCAGTAGCCCATGAGCTCCTGAAGGTCGAGGGTTGTGGTGCTCAATCCCAAGTGCCAAGAACCAGCCTTGACCATGGTGGGTGCTGAGGAAATTGCTTGTCGCTCTGAGTTGTTCTCCTTCCCCCCTCTCAGGAGCAATTGAGTAAGAAGCATGGTAAGCGCATATTCCCTATAGTCACATGCTGCATTCATTCAACACACGCGTTCTGAGCCCCCACCACCTGCCAGGCTCGGGGGAGCCCAAAGTCAGCAGAGCTTCCTCCTCCCTGCTTTTGAGACATTTGTCATCTGGCCTGCACGGGTGTCAGATGTGCCCCGAGTGCTGTCAACAGGAATGTGACTGACGCTCCCCAGAGTGATAGGAAGCCTTCGAGGCTGCAGTGACCGTGGATCTGCACCATTAGGGGTGGGCGCAGTCCCTGCGGAGAGGCCGAGGTGGAGCATCCCAAGCGGGCCTGAGACCCTGGTGTGCAGAGGCGGGGAAGACACAGCTGGGACCCACATGGAGCCTGCAGCTGGGGCACCAGAGGCTTCCCGGCTGCCCCCTGGCTGAGCTCCTCAATCCAGAGCCCGGGACTGGGGATCACCTCCCGGACCCTGAAGCCAGCTTCCCTCCTGCCTCCTCCCCCATGCGCTCTGGCCTGGGCGTGCCGGTCTCTGGGGTGGGCTCACAAGGAGATAAGGCTTTGCTGGTCCCTCCCCAGGGTGACACAGTGGCCAAGGCCTCTCCAGAGGTCCCTGCTCCCCCCGGCCCAGCTATTTGGGCCGATCCAAAGCACAGGCTGGCCGTCTCGGGCTGGGCAGAGGCGACTGCACACTGACCATAAAAGGAGAAAAGCAAGCTGGGCCGAGAACAGGCTGGGGCTCACGGCTTCCCCTCCTCCCTTCTTGTGCCAGGCTGCTGTGGGGCCCAGGACAGATAGGGGGCTGAGCATCCCTGCAGCTCCCCGACACCCACTGCCAAGGGGGATGGAAGGAGAGAGCCTCCCTATCTAGTGCCCAGCACGCCAGGGCTCAGACCCTCATGAGGGAGATGAGAGCAGGCCCAGTGTGTGCCCTTCACAGTGACACAGGGCAGACGACAGCCACGCCCAAGGAAGCTGTCCTGACCGAGCACCACATCCAGTCACTGTCTGAATTAACCCACACAACACCCAGAGCAGCCACAGCTATCCTTCTGGGGCAAACAGGGAGACTGAGTCACAGGGAAATGGCAGTGGCCAAGCTGAGATTCGAACCCAGCTCCAGAGCTGGTGCCCTGCACCGCCCCCCGAAAGTTAAGCCCTTCTCTTCTCAGCCCCCTTCTTCCTTATCCCCTGGCTGACTTGGGTAGGAAGAGGGACCCCAGAGGCTTTCTCCAAACCCACAGGAGGCCTGGCCTTTCAAAGCACACTGGCCAGTTGAGGGGCTGGGGGTACAGGCAGAGGAGCATTCTCCCGGTGGCCATTCAGGCCTCAGCTCCTAGCTCCTGTGTCTTCCCTCCTTCCTGCTCCATCTCCACCAGCCTCATGAATGCCCTATTAAATTTCCTAGTTAAATCCCTCTTCCCAGGAGGCCACCCCTTTCTCAGCCAAGGTTAAGCCCCAGGGCCTACTTCCCAGTTCCCTGGACCACCCCTCGGCAGCAGTCATGAGAGATGATCGAAAAATATGATGAAGCTGGGTGTGGTGGCACATGCCTGTAATCCCAGAACTCAGAAGGTTGAGGCAGAAGGATCACTGCTGAGTTCGAGGTCAGCCTGGGCTACATAGTGAGTTCAAGGCCCGCCTGAACTATGCAGCAAGATTCTGTCTCCAAAAAAAAAAAAGGTGAATGTTTAAAATTTAAAAAAATTTGTGGTAAGACACATTGCCATTAATCTCCCTTAAAATACCCCCCCCACTTCAAACATACATATCCCATAGTTCCTGCCACTTTCTGGAGTGGTTCTGGAAGTTGGGGTTTTTTTTGGTGCTGGGGATCGAACTCAGGGCCTTCTGCTTGCGAGGCAAGCACTCTAACCACTGAGCTAAATCCCCAGCCCTCTGGAAGTTGTTTTTTTTGTAAGTATCTTCAGTTGTGCAGTCATGGCTACCTCAGTGTCCTGAATTGCACAAAAACATTGACGTTTCATGGTCATCTTGACTTTGGGGAAGAGTCAGACGTCATAAAATGCCAGATCCAGTGAATAAGATGGATGAGGGCATGCTGTAATGTTTTTATGAGTCCGCCTTTCCATGGGGTGGCCCTCGGCAGCAGCATTCATCATATTTTTGATCACACCTCAAAAAGACACTCATGAAAGAGGATGTCCAGAACCGCCTCAGAAAACAGCAAGAACGATGGGATAAGTATGTTCGAAGCTAGAGGGCATGCTGTGAGGGGGATTAACGGTGATGTGTCTCTTACTACAGTTTTAAAAATATAAATATTCACCATACATTTGATCACATCTCAGATTAGTGAGATGATTTGTTTAGTGTCCCCCCACCAGACTGGGCCTCAGTCAGGGCCAAGCACACAGTGGGCCCTCAGTTGATACCGCTGAGTGAACAAGGGAGAGAGCCAGGGCCTCTCTGAGGCTGGGTGACACATTTTCATCCTATTCAATGAGGGACATGTTGCCAAGTGTGGGCTGGAGCGTCCCAAAGCCACTGTGTTTAATATGTCTGCTTATTCAACTCAGTATTTACTGTTTATTTTTTGAAAAATTAATTCTCCTTTGCTCTCTCCTGTCCCTGTAAGATACCATGGTGCCAAAGAATGTGAACTTTCTGTAATATACCAGAGCAGAGCTGTGGTCTGAATGTCCGGGTCCCCCTAAAATGTATATGGGAAAACCTAATCATGCAGGTGACAGTTTTAGGAGGTGCAGGCTTCAGAAGGTGATTCGGTGAGGAAGGCCGCCTGCCCAGTCAGTGTTAGTGTCCTTACAGAGAGACTCCAGAAAGCTCTCTAGTCCTTCCACCATCTGTTGGGAAGGGGTCCTTGCTTGTAGAATACTATGGAGCAAAATGGCTTGGAATTGCTCCCAGTCCCACCTTCTTAGAAAACTACCTTTGTGGGCTGGGGATTTAGCTCAGTAGTCAGAGTGTCTGCCTCGCAAGCGCAAGGTCCTGAGTTCAATCCCCAGCACAAAAACAAAAACAAAAACAAAAAACTACCTTTGCTTCTCAGAGCCTATTTCTTTGCTAGGAAAACAGAGAAAAATCCAGACCTTTCAAGGGCACAAAAATGATCTCTGAGACTGGATTCAGAAAGAGCTTAAAGTTGCCTACAACATGTCTCTGAGCTTAATAATTGCCATCTTTGTTACCATGATCACTGCCATGTTTTAAATAGTGGTAAGGCGCAGGGTTTATGGACAGTGGTGATCCTGACCCAGGAGGTGGGGTACAGGCCAAGGTCCACCCCTTCCTGTTACAAGGTGCTGTGCTCTGAATGTCTGTGTCTCCCTCAGATTTGTATGTTGAAATTCTCTCCCTGAAGGCAATGATTCCAGGAGGTGGGAAGGTGATTAGGTCACAAATAGGATTAGTGCCCCTACAAATAAGGCCTGAGAGAGCTGATTCACTGCTTCTACCACATGAAGACACAGCAAGAAGGTGCCATCTACGAATCAGGAAATGGGCCTTCACCAGACACCAAACCTGCTGGCACCTTGATCTTGACCTTCCCAGCCTCTAGAACAGAGGGAAATAAATTTCTGTTCTTTCTAAGCCACCCAGGCTACGGCGTTTTGTTATAGTAGCCTGAGCAGATTAAAACCTGTAGCCTAAGCTAGGCCCTGAGCCTTTTGGGGGCCTCAGTTTTCTTTTCTGCTAACTGGAGCAACAGTACTCCTCTGTCCATCATGCTGCCTCAGGACAACAGTATTTCCTGATCTGTCACGCTCCCAGGGTGGTGGAAGGTGGTGTCCCCAGCTTGGTTATCAGTCCTGGGGGCAAAACACCTGGTGTGTGGAGCCTCAGTTTCTCTAGTCTATCAAATGGGAACTGGTGAGGGCTGAGAGAGGCAGCTTTTATGGAGCTGGGAGCCCAGGACCTGGCAACACACTTCCTCTCTGTCTTGGCCACAGAGCAGTCCCTCCCTGCAATGTGCCAACCACAGCAGAGGGACACGGCTGACACCCCAGCCCACCATGGCTTGTTTCACTCCATGCTCAACCCACCTGAGCTTGGAGAGGGCTCGGCCAAGAGCCACGTGGGCTGATCCTCTTTAATCCGCTGAGCATGGCCGTTTGGCGCTAATGAGGTGAGGACAGAACACTTCCTGTGAAGCAGGGCCAGTGGGACCTTATCTGCCTTGCACCCTTCCACTCCTTGACCCCAGGGAGCCCTGGAGGGGACATGGTGGGAGGAGCCAGAAGGGGTTCAGCTGGAAGCCTCAGTACCTTGCTCACACTTACCATCGCACTACTTAACTGAAGTGACCGGCAGCCACCCAGGCTCTGAGCCTTCAACACCCAGAGAGGTTACAAGTGGGACCTGCAGGAGCAGCCTTCCACAGGGCGGGGCTGGGGTGTGGGGTGCAGGAGCTCGGCACAGCTAGCTGATTGCTCAAGGCTTAGGCATCTGATACACCAAGTTCAAATTCTGCTCTGATGCTTATCTGACCTTCTGCACATTCTCTACTTCTCTGACCTCAGTTTCTCCAGCTGTCAAGGGGGCTCAGAATGTCTGACCCTAGTGTTCCTTTTCCCAACATGCCCTGCACGTGGCGTTAGGGTGTGCACCCAAAGGAAGAATTTGCTGTTTGCTATTTCATAAAAACTACCCACGTAAACACTATGAAAAAAGTGGAAACTCTGTTGGTCTTCCTTACTTTGTAATTTAATATTGTTTTCATTTTGGATGATGTATCCAGGCAACAGATAATTTGGGGATTTAATTCTAGAAGTCTTAATCTAGTTCTGTAAAGCCCTGAACGTGTAAGAGAAACCCACCATCATCGAGATGAATTGTTTGGAGAAGGCGTGGGAGAATTTCCATCAGAGGACAGCGCCTTAGAGTGTCCACTAAGTCTCTAGAACAATAGATAAAAACAGATGTACAGCAACTCCTGTCATTGTGAAGAGCAAGAGAAAGAAGAGTCAACCTTAGAAGGAAAAAAATTAAAACTCATCACAAAGGATCAAGAATACATTACAGTTTGTTTTTCCTTTTTGCTTTCCAGTACTAGGGATTGAATCCCAGTGTCTTCACACTGAGCTACATCCCTAGCTTCTTCTTTTTTTTTTTTTTTTTTGGTGCTGAGTTTCGAACTCAGGGCCTTGTACTTGCTAGGCAAGCACTCTAAGCACTGAGCTAAATTCCCAGGCCCTCCTAGCTTCTTTTTAAATTTTTTTTTTTTAATTTTAGTAAAGGGTCTTGCCAAGTTGCCCAGGCTGGACTCAAATTTGTGATCCTCCTGCCTCAGCCTCCTAGAGAATGCTATGTTTAATTGTCTCAAAAATAAAACTGAAGAAAGAAGGCAACAAAGCAATGCCTTGAAAATTCTGAAAGAAAATAATTTCTTGCCTAAAATTTGAAATGCAGCTAAACTATCCTTTAAGTATTACAGAAGCATCAAGTCTTTCAGATATGCAAGATCTGCATACATCAGGGTCACATATATCTTTCCTTGAGAAGCTACTGGACAAGGTGCCATTTAAACAGGAGAGTAAACCAAGGAAAGGGAAGACATGGTAATGAGAAAACAAGGAATTCATCATGAGAACATGAGGGGAATTTCAAGGATAAGGAAAATCTCAGATGACAGACAGCAGTCAGAGAGGATTAGGGTAGGTAAAAAGGCTCCAATAGAGACAGTTCATCTCCAAGGAGAAAAAAAATCAGTATGTGGTCCCCTATATACTGTATGGTCCCCTCTACATGTGTGGACGTATTAAGCAGAGATTAACAATCATTGATGAATTCATAGTTAAATGCGCTCTGAGGAGCTGGGGCCTGGTTAGAGGAAGCAGGTCACTGGGGGCTTAACTGGGAAGGGTGTATTCTTGTGCCTGGTTCTCTTGTTCTCTCTGCTTCTCAGAGGCCACGAGGGGAGCAGATTTCCCCAGCCTCCCCCTCCTGTCATGATGTTTTTGCTTCACCACAGGCTAAAAGCAATGGAGCCAGCTGACCATGGACTGAAACATCCGAAACCAGGAGCCAAAAAGAACATTTCTTCCTTTAATTTTTTTTTTTTTTTTTTTTTTGTGGTGCCGGGGATCAAACTCAGGGCCTTGTGCTTGCTAGGCAGGCACTCTGACCACTAAGCTAAATCCTCAGCCCCATTTCTTCCTTTAAACTGGTTTTTTGGGGGGTGCTGGGGATTGAACTCAGGGCCTTACACTTGCTAGGCAAGTACTCTACCACTTGAGCTAAATCCCCAACCCTCTTTAAGCTGTTTTTATTCGGTTGTTTGGTCAGAGCAACAAAAAGCACTCTAATACAGGTACCTAATAAACTACAAACCGTGATCATCTCTCAAGAGGCCGACTAGGGCCTAAGGCACAAGGGCTGAGGGGAAAGTTGACCTTCTGAATTTGAATTCATCATCTTTCCAAAAAGAAACAAAAAAGCCTGGGAAAATCTAAGTGAAAACCTGACATAATTTATGCATACATGTGTGTAAGATGCAGGGCTAAATGCTTACTTCCCTTTCCCCTTCCTCCTTCCCCCAGGGGCTTGGCTTCCTTTTGGGCCGAGCAGGGTATCATGAACTGTGTCTCCCCAAGGCCTCCCACGTGCTCACCACAGATAAGCGTGCAGTTCGTGAGTCTCAGGGAGTTTGTGGGTGCTCGGGAACTTAGTGCTTGAGCAACACGACTGAACATTTTGTTCTCATTCAGTGCATGTATGTTATTCGTGCCCCCCCACCCTACCTTTTCACACCCCATCTTGCCTCATATAAGACTGCAGGAGGCAGCCTGGCCTACTAGCTTTGCTTCTTCAATAAGATAGTATCTTCAATAAGATAGTAAGGTCAGTGTGAAGTCGGCCAAATGACTTAATAACAAGACACAGCAAGGTTCACTGATACAATCACAAACTGGATCAGAGTCTTTGCACTGAGCTATATCCCGGCCCTTTTTATTTTGAAGCATGGTCTAAGTCAACCCAGGCTGGGCTTGAACTTGCGATCCTCCTGCCTCAGCCTCCCAGAGCACCAGCATTACAGGTGTGCAGCACTGTACCCAGCTAGTGTTTTTGTTTGTTTTGAGTTCTTAGTGTCAATGGAAAGCACAAGGTGATGCCAAAATGAATGCCTATGTAGCAGGTGATTAATGTTTAAATCAGTTGAATCCCTTCTCTGGATGTGGTTGCTCATGGGGCTTGGGAAATGTCCACTGAACAGTTCTGAGTACTTTTAGAGAGTTGACTATGTAATTTTGTGCTTGCACAGAGTCTGGAAGGAATGAAATATATTCATACAAAGGTCCTCATCATCGAGTGTAACCCCAAGTAAGGAATTGTCTAGGAAGGCAAAAGTCATCAGAACCTAAAAGTATTCCTCAGTGTGCTGACGACATGGGGAGTCAGACCCTCTGAATTTCTTCTGGGCCACACCACCACCACCGTCTGCGGCTTCACCTGTGGACCCCTGGTGTCAACGGCCACCGTCATGGTGTGGCACATGGCTACACGGCAGCTCGGGCAACGTTTCCCATAGTCAGCGCCTTTGAAAAGGTCACAGAAAGAGAGTCAGGTACAAACCTGTAATGCCAGCACTCTGGGAAGCTAAGGCAGGAGGAGCACAAGTTTCAGCCCAGCCGGGCAACTTAGAGACTTTGTGAGGTCTTGTTTCAAAATAAAAAAGGGCTGGGGATGTTCCTCAGTGAGAAGACAGAGGGTGGGGGAGGAGGAGGAAGAGGGGAAAGGGGAGGAGGAGGGGGAGGGGAGGGGGAGAAGGAAGAAGAAGAAAGAACGAGAAGTCATCAATTCACAATTAGGTATCACAGATGATAAGAGGTACTTCGGGGAGACTGTGCTCAGCACCCAAGAAGTAACAGCAGCCTTCAGGAAACAGGCCAGCCCTCGAAGATCAGCAAGAAGGACGCTCATTAGCCTGCACTGCACAGGCCAACCACGACGTGGACAGGGGTGTTATGAATGCTTTTGTCCCCCAAAAAAGTCAAACAAACAACAAATCAACCCATTAATTTTATACTCAATCTGAGAATTAGCATCTACTTGCACTTTCAACCAAATTTCTCATACCTGTAAGAAAATGAAATCCATCTAGTTTTAGAATGTGCCATGTCATTTTTCAGGCCTGACAAACTTTTTATCTCTTTGCCTCCTTACTGTCTGGGTAGGGGGTAGGAAAACCCTGGTCCCTGTTTTAACCCATCCTTTTCTCAATTATTTTCAGAGAATCCACAGTTTCCTCATTTTATGCCATTCAGCTCAGCCGGTCTATCAAAGGCCATGAGCAAAATGTCCCTTGTGGCAATCAGCTCAGGCAAGCAAGAGACCGGCAGTGTGGCGTGTCCTCCCTTGCATCAACAAAGGTTTACATTTTTCCGGAATGAATGTCTAAGGACTTTTTTCCATACTGGCGATGAAGCCCAGGGCCTTCATGCTGAGCTACATCCCCAGGCTTTTAATGCTCTTTTTTATTTTGTTTCTCACTGAGTTGCTAACTTGCCCAGGCTGGGGTCAACTTGCACACTTGCAATCCTCCTGCCTTGGACTCCAGAGCGTTGAGACTTCAGGTGTGTGCCACCACACACCTGGATAACAGTAAACATTCTTTAAGTTACAAATATATTTATAGAACACTATAGCAGTGCTTACCCACCTGTTGCTCCCCCACTCTGCTTCGCTTACACAATTTTATTTCATTCTGACATTCAGATAAAATGTGCCTAGTCCAGGAAATAACCGGAAATGATCCAAACCAATCATGAACACCCTGGTCCCCTTTGCCAGTGATTGGTTTAGGGGTTGGCATGTGACCAAGTTCTTGTAGGGTTTAAAAAAGGAAGAAATACAAAAAAAGAGGCTAACTCTCTATTTTTTTCATGCTTTTGGATATTATTACATGAAAATGTGATGTCTGGATCTATAGCTGCCATCTTGTGACCACGAGGAAGAAGCCAAGAAAAATTCCAAAGAAGCTTGATTTTGAGCTGTTGAGTTAACCCTGAAACCATCAACCTTGAGACTTTGTTACATAAAGTAATAAACTATTGTCCAAGATACTTTAGTTGCTATGTTACTTGCAACCAAAAACATGCCAACTGATATAAACACCATAATTTCAATGTCCAGCTTCCCAAAGAGGTGTGTGAAATACTTTTTAAATACTGATTCATCCAGGGAGACCACAGAAAGAATAACAACAAAGCCCATGTCTGACTCCAGGAGCCATCTCCCCATAGACTGCCTCTCCCAGACCGGCCTTGCAGCGCTCCCCCCCAGCCCCTGCTGGCCTTTGGAGGTAATGGCAGCCCCACATCTGAAGTACAAGTGCGGGGATAGGCTCACTCTGCCAATAGTACCCGTGCCCCTCTCTGCCTCGGGGTGCCCCTTGTGGTGGCATCTTCTGAGCACACGTGGATCATGCCCTTCCAGCACAGAGCTCCCCCAGTTCCCAGTTCGGACCCCTGTGTTCCCAACGGTCTGACGCCCCTGTAGAGGGGTGCACGGTTTCCGGTTCCCCACAGCCACCAGGCCGGGCGCACTTGTTTGTACTAACTGAGGGTCCAGGCACAGTAACAAGCATGTGGTCGATAAGTTCCATAATATCTTCATGTTTGTGTATTACAGGTTGATCAGTCTTTATTTCAGTATGCAATAACATGCATTAACATGCATGCAATATGCATAAACATGAAGGAAAGATACATACATTTATGTATTACAGGTTGAGAATTCTTTACTCAAAATGCTTGGGACCAAAAGTCTTTCAGATTTCAGGTTCTTTTTTTTTTTTTCAGATTTTGGAATATTTGCATACATGTAACGAGGTGTCTTGGGAATGAGACCCAGGTCTAAACGCTACATTTATTTATTTTATATAAACCTTGTACACATAGCTGGAAGATAACTTTACACAATGTTTTAAATAGTTTTGTGCATGAAATAAAGTTTCATGGAGTGGATTTTCCATTTGTGGCATCGTGTTGATATGGAAAATTTTCAGAGTTTAGAGCAGTTTAGATGTTTGAATTACGGATGTTCAACACGTACGAGTTTATATTTCGTGAGTTTTCGCCGACCACCACACACTGTTCTGAGTACTTGAGCTACGGCAGATCACTTATCCCTCCCACCAGCCAGGAAGGCAGCTCACAGCTCATCACAATCCTCCTCACAGCAGGGAAAGGGAGGCGCAGTGAGGTTCAGCGGCCCTTCCAAGCTCGCACGGCTCAGGGGAGGACACTTTGGAGAAACATATTAACTAAATAATATCAGCGCGTCATTCATATGAGGTTTAAGAACAAGAACAAGTAACTGAGGGTAACGGAAGTCAGAATAGCAATTACTTCCGGTGGATGTGGAAGTGGTGTGGACAGGAAGGGGGAGGAGGAAGCTCCCTAGAAATGTTTCCGTTTAGATCTGCACGTGTAACCATACACAAATATTAACTTTAAACTGGACTTTTTGGCACATTTTTATTATGCACATTATTTTGTGCACGCTATGCATCTACCATCTAACCTCAATAAAAAGTCTATTAATAATAGCAGTAATACAGGCTGAGCAACCCTAAACTGAAAATCCAACATCTGGAAATTTTTGAGCATGGACATGAGGCCACAAGTGGAAAACTCCACACCACAAAACTTTGTTTCACACACAAAGTTATTGAAAATACTGTCTAAATTACTCTCATGAGATAAGGGTGTATATGAAACATAAAAGAAATTAGTGTTCAGACTTGGGTCCCAGGCTCAAGATATCGCATTCTATATAGGCAAATATTCCAAAATCTGAAAAAAATTCAAACCCTCAAACACTTTTGGCCCCCAGAATTTCTGATAAAAGATGCTCAACCCGTAACATGTAAATAGGGAGGTCATACACAGCACTCTTAGTCTGGAAGAGCCAGCACAAGCAAGTTTTACAACAAGGTGCAAGATGAAGGCTATTACCCCCTTTTACGGATGAGGAAATTGAGGCCAGTAAGAAAAGATATTTTTCCACAGGGAGTGAGTGACAAATAGGTGCAAGCTTGGATCCTTCTGGCTCAGCCTCAGGGCCGTCACTGTCCTTTTCCCCTCCAGACAGCTGTCCCGGCCATTGCCCCAGGTGGCCAGAGGGCCAGTGCACTCCCAAACCAGCACAGCCCGTGCACGTATTTGCCCACACTGGCCACTCCCCTCACCCTCCCAGGCCGCAAACACAGATGTAGGCCTTTTCTTTTTTCCCTTTTTCAGTCATGGTCCTCCTGTCCCCCAGCACCGCTCGCCAAGCTCCACATTCCTGGCAAGAATTGCAGGCGGGGAGACAAGAAGGGCCAGGGAACACCAGTGGCCCCCCGGAGGAGGCAGCCCCGCACCCCAGGCCCTGCTCACCCTGGAGCATGCTCCTGTAGGCCGTGTCGGCGATGGCGTAGATGTGGGGCGGCATCTCGTGCCTCTTCTTGCCCTTGTACATGTCCACGATCTTTTCCGAGTAGATGGGCAGGTGCTTGTAGGGGTTGACAACCACGCAGAAAAGGCCGGAGTAGGTCTGCAGATGGAGAACAGAGCTTAATTCCAGACCTCAGCAGGAAGGAGGGCACAACAGAGGCGCTCCACAGTCTCACGGTTGAGACAGGAAAACAGAGGCTCGGCGGGAGCCCCTTGGCATCATGGGTATTCTGGGTACAGGGGGAAAAGAACAAGGGCAAGACTATGTCTAGGCCACCTATGTTGGGGTTTACAGCTCCATGGTTTTATGCACTTCTGGGTTCAAATCTCAGCTCCACCCCCCACAGCTGTCATTTCACCTCCCCAAGCCTCTGGGGTAACAGCCCACTTTTCATGAGCACTTACTACGCACCAGCTCCTGAACAGAGCACTGCACAGCATCTTCCTGAATCCTCATAGCTGCCCTGTGATAGCGACATTATGATTTCTCCACCACACATTGGACAGAAGGGGAAACTGAGGCTCAGTGAGGTTGTCACCAGATCATGAAGCTGATGGCAAATTCAGAGCTTGACCTCTGAGCTCATCCTCCTGACCACTGAGGCGTAAAATGGGACGCACACAGCAGGCCTTCCAGGGAATCAAGTACTGATGCAAGCTGCAGTGTGAAGATCTTCCACAGCACCGTGTGAGTGAAAGAAGCCAAGTGCAAAAGGCCAGGTATTGTGGGATTTATTTGCTTGCTTTTTGCAGCCCTGGGGATTGAACCCAGCGCCTTCGCACTGAGCTTCGTCCCCGGCCCTTTTTACTTTTTACTCTGAGACAGAGTCTCACTAAGTTGCCCAGGCTGAGCTTGAACTTGCGAACCTCCTGCTTTAGCTTGAATGTGCAGAACAGGAACATCAACAGAAACAGAAAACAGATTCCTGGATCCTAGAGGTGGGCGAGAGGGGACAATGAGGACCGCATGCTAATGGGTAAGGGGTTTCCTCTGGGCTTATAACAATGTCCCAGGGCTGGGGGTGTGACTCAGGGGCGGAGCACTTGTCTGCTAGAACGCATGAGAGCCTGGGTTTCACCCAGGGACCACACACACACACGCACACACACAAATGTTCTAGAACCAGTTGAAGTGATAGTTGTACAGTGATATGAATGTGCTAAATGCCACTCAGCTGTGTTTTTTACATTGTTTAAAATGGTGGATTTTAGGTTGCATGTATTTTACCATACAACAGCAGCCCTGCCTCTTGGGTGAACAGGATATCTGAGAGTAAGTAGAAGAGGGAGAGGAGGACACAGATGCTGTGTGGGCCCAGGAGAGGCACCAGCATCCCTATGATTCCTCCTCACTGTGCATCAGACTCCCCTGTGGTCCGAGGTCACAGCTCAGTAGACAGACTCCAACCCAGTCCCTGGAACTGCCCTCCCCAAACCATAAGCTCAGGGTTCCCACGGGCACGATGCTCTTCTTCCAACTCTCGGAGAGTGACCAATGGAGAAGGAGCAGAGAGTTCATCTCTGGGTCACACTGGAGGCAAACCAAACAACAGAGAGGTTAAACGACTTGACAGAGTCACCAAGCGAGACCCTGGCAGCAGAACACCCATTTTAACCTCTCCTAGGCATGCGCTCGTCCACTAAACTATCCAACCTCTGTCTGTCCTCTGGAAACAGGTTGATCACTGTACACACATTCGTGCTCTATGTCCCAGACACCATGCAGGCAGGGTGCAGAGACTGAAGATCACACCTGATCCAGAAAGGCCCTGCCTCCCGTGGCTTTCAGTCAAGGGCTAGACAGATCAGAGTGTGGAAAAGTCCCCCGAGGCTCAGCCTACTAAGGCACAATGGTATATGACAGCAGGGGTGCAGGAGGAAGGGGATCCGGGGTGATACAGGGTTTGTGGGAGGAGGAGGGAATAATTGCCCAGGTCCGACATAAGGCCTGCTTAAACATCCATCAAGCATCTATTGAGCACCCACTGCACACCAGGTCTGCATCCGAGTCTGGAGATAAAGAAACCACTGACAGCCATTGACCTCGAAGAATGTACAGAGCAGAAGAGGGAGACTGAGGCACTTAAAAATAAATCATGAAAATAGAGACTTGTGGGAGAAAGGAATAGAAGTCCCTAAACCACATGGTGGTGGTGGGGTGGAGTCAGGGAAACTTCTGGAGGCGGGCCCTGGCACTGAATCTTACAGGACAAGAAGGTGTTACCTGGAAAGGCACCCAAGGCAGGGGTGGAGGGCAGGAAAACATGATGTGGGGTGTGTGGAAGTGAACTGCAAGTAACTGGGTGTTGCTGCCACTTAAAGGACGGGAAAGGCAAAGGCAAGAGGGCAGAGGATCCTGCTGAGGTGCGCAGGGGTTAGAACCCCACCCAGTCTGATGAAGGTGCTACCTGCCAACACCAGCTGCCAGGGATATGGAGCCCCATTTCCATCCTCTTTAGTCCAGCACAGATTTTGTCATATAGTAGGTGCTAATTAAATGCATATAAAAAAACGAATGTCTGAATACCATAGAGACAGCCTGCCTTTCATCTCTGTGCCCCATGGAACCTGGCACTGCTCACAGTAGGTGCCCATTAGATACTTGCTGAGCTCAAGCTGTGGCTGTGTCCTGTCTATCTGTGTCCCTTCCAGGGCGCAGGGCTCCCAAAAGGTAAGTGCCCAATCGGTGGGCTTGAATGAAGGTCAGTCGGGCCCCACCTCTCTTTCAGGTCTCAGCTCCACCAGACCTCATCAGTTAAAGGCACCAAACTGAGTACTAGGGACTTGGATTTGAACCCTCCCTCTGTTCCTTCCTCACTCTATGCCCTGGGGAAACCACTCCGAGCCTCAGTTATTCTCATTTGGAAGACAGGGAGCATACTAACAATTCCTTCACAGGTCTGCTGAGGGATGATGTACTTGGAAAGCACTTAGCACCATGCATGGTGTACAGCAGGTACTCGATCACCCTAGTGACCACTCCTGGGCCCCCTTTGTCCTATGGGTCACCTTGGAGCTTCATGCCCACTGTTCCCTCCATCCGGGACACTTTCTCCTGATCTTCCCCAGCCATCTCATCTCCTCTTTCAGGGCCCATGCTCAGCCACACTGGCTTCAAGTGCCCACTTCCCAGGTCCTAACCAACATCGCTCGGGCCCTGTGCCATCGGCAGGTCCTCGCTGCACACATAGGACTTCCTTCTTGTGACCATATTAGGAAGTAGCCCTCGTCGATCCCTGACACTTTATATGGTCAGTCACAGAGCCCTGAGCTTGGGGCTGTCCCCAAAGTCTCGGGGAAAAATGAGAAACAGGGAGAGGAGGTGCACAGAGGCCTAGGGGATCTCGACTCTGCCTCACACCTCTGAGCCCTGAGTGCCTCCTTCGCTATAAAATGATGGATAATCAAGCCGTATTTACAAGGCCACAGGGCAGTGTCACTGCCTTCTGGGTGTCAGTCCTAGAGACGCAGTCCCCCAGGAGCACGCTTCTGCGACAGCCTTGATTGTAGCAGCCGAAAACCAGAAACAGCCCGAACGCCCATCAGTAGGAGACAGGCTCGGTTACGATGGAAGACCGTGCTCTTGTTAGAGTCCAGCAGAGTGTGAAGAAACCAGGCAGTGTTTACCTTGTCTGATTTATTTCACTTAGTATTATGGACTCAAGATACACTCATGGTCCTACAAATGATTCCAATGTATCTTCTCTCATGGCTGAGGGCACTCCACTGTGTGTGTATGTCACATTTCCCTTACACGCTCATCTGTGGATGGGAATACAGGCTGCTTCCAGGATCTACCTATGGGAAGGGGATCTGGGGAAAGAGATGAGGTGCAGGAAAGGGAGAATAAAAATCATCAGGATGTGGTATGTCTATGTACCAACTCCCCGAGATGAATGTAATTGTTTGGTATCCCAAAGATACTAATAAAAAAGCACAACAGCTCCAGGGCATCAAAGCACATAGTTAGTTGCAAAAACAGCAAGAAACACAACAGCATGTGGCCTGGGAATAATGTGAGGTGGGTGAGAAGGGCTCTATATCTGCTTGTATACGTATAAAATATTGCTGGAGGGTCATATAAGAAACTAAAGCCGCAGCTTCTCTAAAGAGGGAAACTGGGAGGAGAAGGAAAAGGAATGACAGGGAATGATATAGATATACGCCTTCATATACTACTACATTTAATATTGGCATGTATTAACTATTCAAAGAGATGTTTTAGCCAGGCATGTTGGTGCACGCCTGTAATCCCTGCATTTTGGGAGGCTGAGACCGGAGGACCACAAGTTCAAGCCCAGCCTGGGCAACTTGGTGAGTCCCTATCTCAAAATAAAAAAATTTTAAAAAGGGCTAGGAAGTCACAGTACAAAAAAAAAAAAACCCACCAGATGTCTTAGGTCTGGCTATGCAAGCACTTATGAACGGACACAGAAAAAGTCACAAGTCGTCTTTAAGTGAAAAGAGCAAGGTGCGAAACACACACAGCTTTTGTTACACGTGTGGTATATGTCTAGAAGCACCCATGGTTCTGTTAATCACACTCGTCTAGGGTAGAGGGTGGGGAGCTAAAAGGGAGGGGTTGCCTTTTTTAGAATGTATACTAATTTTTAAATATCCTCTTGCATAGATATCCCTGTATGATTGGAGGTTCTTTGAAGCCACAATGACTTGAAATATTGAAGGGCTAGTTCACGAGGCTCAGCAAGGAGCGGCCTCCAACGTACTTTTCTCTGTACCCCGCAGGGCCCAGGGCAGTGACTGGTACAGAGGACACCTCTGCTCTGCATCCCTGAGTGGAAGCTCCTTCTGGAAAAGGCTAAGATCGCTGGGCCAGTGCTTTAAGATGAGGAAACTTCCCCTGGTAGAGTTAGAAGGCATTTCCAGACCACCTGGGCTTCCCAGAACTGGAACAAGTATTGGAAAGATGTCCTTTTGGTCCATCGGTTGGGGATTTGGGCTGGGGACCCACGCTACAGGAGGGGTCTCCATCCTCAGCCTGAATCATGTTCCCAACCACAGAGGCTTGGTGCAGGGCGGAAGGTCCCGCCATCTACAGGGACCCAGCAGGTACATAGGTGTGAAGGGGGCTGTGCAAGTGAATGAAAGCTGTGCAGAGATCAGGGAAGCCCCAGGGTCCAGGAGGTGACAGGGAGTGGTGGGGCATGAGGACAAGCAGAGCCCATACACTCCATCTAACAGGCAGACTGCTACATCAAACCCTGCAGCCAGGAGTGGCAGGTTCTCTGCTTTTGCTAGCAATGCAGAACCTGAGATGTTCTTTTGATATGTCTAATTAACTCGAGTTGTTAGAAAGTTACTCGGGGTCAATAGCTTGCAATTTCTAGCCTAGGACCTAGCAGGTACTCAAGAAATCATAAAAGGTTAGATTCCTTCCAGACACCCACTTAAGGCTTGGCCAACCCAAAGCTAATGTCGCCTGTGGTACCAACCCACCTGCCCCAGCCCATGCCCCTCACCTCCTGCTCAAAGCCTCCTGTTACCCCAAGGACCTCCACCCATCACAAAGGTCACCTCAGCTTTGCACAGAGCCCCAGCTCATCAGCTATGCGACTGACCATATCTGACCCTCAGGGTCTGTCTCTGACACAGGCCGACAGCATCAGTCTCACGGCATCATGGGAATCATTAATGAGACATTAATGGTTAAGGCACTAGTTTTAGCTTCGGCCTTTCTGGATCTGAGACCGATCTTTGGCTACTTACTTATTCAAAGATGCAAGCTTTTTAATCATCAAAAATGGGCATAAACAATAGTATCTCATAACAAATAATAGTAGCAGCAATAATATGTTGCATAAACTCTGTTTTGTTTTTTGTTTTGTTTTGTTTTTTTTTTTTGGTACCGGGGATCGAACTCAGGACCTTGTACTTGCAAGGCAAGCACTGTAACCACCGAGCTAAATTCCCAGCCCCAAGGTTAGCATAAACTTTTAACATAGTAAATTTTCAATGAATAGTAGCTGATATTGTGAAGGTAACAGGCTCCTTTGAGAGTTTCATGACAGCTAAGACCCTCACCCAGAAAAAATATACATATGCACAAATATTCCCTAAAGTCACAAGAGGCTTACAGGCTGCTTGGCATCCACTTGCAGTGCTAAACCCAGAACCCCACGTTGTAGAATATATGAGGTGTTATTGAAAAACATGGTGTGTATCTAATTTTTAAAATTCATTATAGTAAAAGACACATTGCCGTTAATCCCCCTCAAATACTCCTGCTTGCTTTGAACACGATTATTCCATTGTTCTTGCCACTTTCTGAAGCAGTTCTTGAAGTCCTCTTTGGCAACTGTCTTTAGTTGTGCTGTTATGGCTACCCTGATGTCCTGAATCGATTCAAAACATTTACCTTTCATGGTCATTTTGAATTTGGGGAAGAGCTAGAAGACACACAGTGACACGTCTGGTGAGTAAGGTGGAAGAGGATACACCGCACCTTCTTATGAGCCTGTCTTTCTGTTGGATGGCACTGAACAGTGACATTCACTGTATTTATGATCGTGCCTCAGAAGGACACTCATGAGACAGGACGTCCAAAACTGCTTCGGAAAGCGGCACAAGGGAAGGGATAAGTGTGTTTGAAACAGGGAGTATTTTAAAGGAGATTAATGGTTATGTGTCTTTTATTGTAATAAATTTTTAAAAATGTAAGCACTTATCGTATTTTTCAATCACCCCTTGCACATCCTAGAAGAGATGTCATGATCTGTATCTAACTCAAGTGCATCTTGTCTTCTTCCACTTAATCGCAAAACGACCCGTGGGCAAGGATGGGTCCCAGTGTCCCACAGAAAAGCAGGAGAGAAAAGCAAACATTTTACAGCCAGAGGAGACCGAAGTGGGAACCTGGGTCCCTTCCCTAAGCATGTGTCACCTCTCTGCCCAATCTGTAAAGCAGGATATCAGCTTCACTGGCACCAGCATCACCAAGTGGGCTGGGGAGGACTTGGGACAGTGCTTGGCCCAGAGCAGCCCGCACCTGGTGTGCTCCATCCTCCCGGATCCCTGAGCCAAAGGCTGTGGGCAGCACTGACCGCTTACGTGGTCCATGACACAGTCCAGGCAGAGCAGACCCGGCCCATGACAGTGTCCGTGAGAACAAGGGGCCTTGTGTCAGCAATCAGTGCCAGGTTCCCACACTTGGTGGGCCACGTGCACACAGCTCAGGTGAGACCTTGGATATTGCAGAGCCCAGAGTCAGCATGCTTCTGGGTCCAAGAGGACAAGGGGTCTGCCAGCACCTTCTCAGACGCCCTTCGTCTGAGGCGGGCCTCAAGGAATGGACAGGGAAGATTTCCTCATCACCAAGGGAAAAGTTAGTGGCCGGCTGCTTGGGCCATGGACACTGTCACCACCTGCCACCCTGCATTAATAAGAGTCACACGTTCTGCCTACTCTGTTTCCTGCCCAACCTCCTTCCTTTATCCTCCCTGTCACGGGCTATAGTTTTTTTAAGAAGTTAAATTGAGCAGAAAGATATAAGACAGAAGCAGGCACACTGTCACAAGGCCAAAAGGATTTTAATCCAATCTGTATGGAGAAGCATGCAGGACTTTGAAGCTTTCATTTTTTAATATGATCAGATGATACTCTGGGTCCCGAGACCTTCATAATGCCTCTCATTTGGTCTGATTTCTATTTCGGGCTTAAACACCCTGTCAGAGGGTGGCAGTTGAAATGGAAACATAGGCCTATCCTCAGCCTCTCCCTCAAGCCCAATTTCTTCTCCGCTTCCTGCAGTCCGGGCTCCTAGAAATGACCAAGGTACCAACAGACCTCGAATGATATTTCCAAGTAAGAAATGTCACGGGCAACAGAGACTTTCTCCGCTTGGTTAGGGAAGGAAGGATGGGCTTTACCATGCTGTAAATAGGACAAGCCTGCTTATCTCAGGAGATGCTGCATTCATTAATGAGATACAGTGACTCGAGGCTCCATACCTGGACCGAAGGAGGCATTTCATGATTGTAAGTTTCTGCCCCTTCCCTTTGGTTCTTAAACAAGTCACTGGATCCCTTCTGAAATGTCCCATAAGGAGAGTGGGTAATCAATGCTGGCACCCCATGTGGCGGATTATGCAGCTTCGACAAGGAAATGCTCAGCACTGTGTCTTGGGAGCTGTGACTGAGACAAGGGAATGCTCAGTACTGGCTTGAATGTGGAAGAAAGAGCAAGTCGTCAAGCTATGTGCATTTAAACATGTCTTCATGTACCATGCTCCCAAAGAAAAGATGAAGAACACAAAAAAACTGGGGACCGATTTTTGTATTTACTTGCTTTTCTGAATTTTCCAAGTCTTCCATAGTGAAGGTGTCTTATTTTTCCTAATTAGGAAAAAAATTTACAGGATATTATTGAGGGCAAAGGGGCTTTTTGTAATTATCAAGTGGCAAAATATAAAAGACAGGACCAAAAGGATATCATATGACAGAAGAAACTCTGTCTTCAACAGAAGTGACTATGTCCACAAGTTTGCAAAAGATCCAAGAACATCTGACCAGTAATAAAATGATCATAGCAACCAGAAGACCAATACTAATCACAAGTATATCTTAAATGCCTGCTACGTGCTGGGAAGTGTGTTCATGCTTTGTTTTTGAAGTAACCCACTCCCTGAGGCTGGTTCAATTCCTGTGTCCATTATACAGACAGAACAAAGTTTCAGAGCAGGTGGAAACCTTCCCAAAGGATTAACATGGCTTTGGGAGAAGAAAGGTAGAGAAAGGAGGAGCTGGGAACCTCTGCCTACAAGGCTGCCATCATGAGCATGTCCCCCTTGGTCTAGAAGTTGGTTCAATCCCACCAGGGACCTGCATCCTCCAATCACCAGCCCTGCCAGGTAATCCCAGCTGTTCACAGACTGATATGGGAATGTTCTAGACCTAAGCTATCTGATAGAGTAGCCAACAGTAGTTGTTGAGCACTTGACATGTGGCCAAAGCACAAATGGAGAAACAAATTTTTAAGTAGTAATTCTTAAAAATAGTTACAACTTCATTGTAGTTACCTACAAATGGCCAGCAGCTATCACGCTGAACAGTACAATCCTAGTCCACTCTGGTCTGCAGAGGCCACCCCAGGAGTCTCAGGTCCCACCTGGCCATTCCCATTTGTGACAGGGAAGGCATCCTGACAACTATGTCTACCCTCACACCACCTGGCCACCTGGCTGCCAGGATGGAGCAGCCTTTCAGAAGTGGTCATGAGCAAGTCCCTACTTCCAAGATGGAGGACAGGCAGGAAAGGATGCTAATGAAATCTGTGGTGACTCTGTCATACACCTCAGCACTTAGGATCTGTGACTACCTAGATGTGTAGTCACACACTACCTGTGACTTCCCATATGTGATAAGGGGGATTATTCCCATTTGATAGATTAAAAAAACAGAGGCTTCCAGAGGGGAAATCACCTGGTGTACATCCCAGAACTAGGACAGGGAGGACCGAGATGTGACTCATGCCAGTGGGACTCTACACACAGGTCCAACCGCCAGCTTTCCATCCGGCATCCCAAACACACTCCAAGTCCCTCCCTCCTTCAGGGTACAGGAGACCAGGAAGAAGTGGCCAAAGCCTGGAGACACTCACGTAGATAAGTCCTGAGAAGTACCTCTCCCTCAGGTTGTGCAGCACCGAGGCCTCGTTGAGGCACGTTAGCTCCGCCATGTCCTCCACCTTAGAGAACTTGGGCGGGTTCATCTTCTGGATGTCATCTTTGCCGACTGTGATCTTCTTGCCATTCTCCACCAGCTCCACCACCACCTCGTCCCCCTTCTCCTCCTTGATGCTGGCGGCCTCGAAGCCCTGCTTCTCAGAAGGGACCCAGACCAGCTTCTTGGCCACCCAGTCAGCCTGGGCCACTGGGCTGTTGATGAAGTTTTTGTCCACAAAGAGGAATTTCTCATCGTCACTGAGTTGGCCTTTCTGTGCCATGGTGCCTGGTTGGTCCCCTATGGAATAAAGAGACAGGGTCAGAGTCGGGCAGAAAACAGGCCTTAAAGACAAACCTCTTACGCTGCCCTGTCTAGGCACACAGTCTGCAGAAACATTCCACAGTGTACGAGGATCGTCTTTGCAGTGTTTACGACAAAGACTAGAAACAACCCAAAGGCCCTTCAGAAAGGATTTGTATCCCTGCGCATAGTAAAAAAACCCAACAGTAACCCAAACATCCATCCACATGCAACTAGATGCATAAACCATGGCGTTTTCATACGGTGAACTATTACCCAGCAATTAAGAAGCAAGAAATATGCCTGTAAACGTTGACGTGGAACACTATCCAACTGGTACTGCAGGATAAAATGCGGGTCTTCAGATGGTTAACAAAGTTAGCATGTGATCCCAGAATGCCATTCCTTGAAGTGTATCTTCAAGATGAACGAAAACCTATGTCCTCCCAAGTCTACAGGAACGTTCACAGCAGCATTATGGAGAGCAGCAAAAATGCAGAAACAATCTAAAAGCCCACAGACAGATAATGCATGAATAAAATGGAGTGGAATACCGTGCCATAAAAAAGAACGAAGCACGGACATATGCTGCTACAGGCTTGGCCTTGAGAACATGCTGAATGAAAGAAGCCAGAGATGAAAGGTCACGTACTGCAGAGTTCCATTTATATACAATGTCTGGAAGCAGCAGATCCAGAGAAACAGAGAGTAAATGAGTGGCCTGGGAGCTGGGGGGCAATCAGAAGTGATGGCAAAGGGCTCACAGCTTGGGGGCTTCCTCTCAGGGTGATGAAGTGCTCTAGAATTTGTTGTGTGATGGCTGCACAACTCTCCGAAGACACTACCAGTCTTTGGATCACAGGGTGTAAATGGGGCGCTTGGACTGTAGCTCAGAGGCGAGTTTGTGCTTAGCAGATGCCGGGCCTGTGCTCAATCCCCAGCATAAATACATTAATTCCACTATATGTGGGTTTTATCCCAATAAAACAATGGAAGGTACTGGGAATCAAATCTCAATAAAGCTTTTAAAAAATAAAAGGCGGTACTGCAAAACAGTGATTATAACAGCTCATTTTCTATTTTAAAATATTTAGAATCTATCCAAGCAACGTGACTGGAGAAACATGCCCTTCTCAAATATAGTTAGAAGAGGATTCTTATCTTCCATTATGCTTTTTTCCAGTTTTTCAAACTCTAGTACAATACACATGACATGAAATTTACTGTCCTAACCATTTGTAAATGTGCAACTCCGTGGCACCAAGTGCATTTGTATTATTGGGTAACCATCCCCACCCTCCGTCTCCAGAACTCTTTGCATCCTGTAAAAACCGAATGTCTGCACCCTTGAAACAACACACCCCATTAGTCCCTTCTACAGCTTCTGGCAACCACTATTCTACTTTGCATTTCTATGATTCTGATTATTCCAAGTACCTCCTACACATGGAGTCCTAAAGCATTTTTCTTCTTGTAATAGGCTTATTTCACTCATCATGCTGCCTCCAGGTTCATCCATGTTGAAGCACATGTCAGAATTGCCTTCCTTTTCCAGACCACATCTCGCTTGTTCATTTACCCATCACTGGTCACTTGATGGCTTCCACATCTTAGCCGTAACAATGCTACTGTGAACATGAGTGCATTCTTATATGTATTTATGTCATACGTGAAAGTTCATAAATTTTTATGAAATTTATGGTCAACAAAAGGTGGTATTTTTACAAAGCCCTTCAAAGATTTCCAAAAGTAGAGCATGAGAAAAAGCTGTTCAATCTCACCAGTAATCGAAGAAATACAATTAAAGCAATGAGATGTTGGTTTTCCCCTATCATCATGGCTAAGCCAGAAACCATTGAGAATATCTAGAATAAAGAAGGATCCTACGCGCTGCACACCATGATCTTCCTGGCAAGGAAAGAGCTAAAGATAAATCATACCTTTGACTTGAACTTTCATTTCTCAGAAACGAGCCTGCAGAACCAGACAGCGGCTAACAGATGCACATTACAGGCACAGTAGAGCTTGGGGACAGCAAGCCGACAGGCACCTATGAAGCCTTGTTCCACTATGGAGCATCCATCTGATAAACCCCTGTAATTCTGTAATTCCACCAAAGGTTTAAGATAAAAACTTTTATTTGTGCTACACAGAGATTTTTCCCTTTTAACCTTCTGAAGAATAATTTATATGACATAAAATTCTCCCACTGTAAGCTGGGTATGGTGGACCACACTTATAATCCCAGTAGTCTGGTAGGCTGAGGCAGGAGGACTGCAAGTTCAAGGCCAGGCTAGGCTACAGAGCGAGTTCAAGGCTGACCTGGACTACACAGCAAGATCTTGTCTCAAAAACAAATAAAATAAAATTTCTCCCACTGTAAATGTACAATGCAATGATTCCTTTAGTAAACTTACAAACTCATGCATCCATCAGCACAACAGATTTTGGCACATTTCCACATCACTCAAAAAGGGTTCAGTCACGCACACTGCAGCCGCTCCCCATACTTGTCCCAGGCCTTGGCCACCACTAATGACTTCTGTCTTACGAATGCGCCTTTTCTGCACATTCACATAAATGGAATCATACATAGGTGACCTCCGCCCCTCAAAGACGCTTCTGTTTTTAAGTTAAAAACAACATCTATGAGATACTCAGCAATAAAAGGAAACTCGATACAGTGATAGTTGTGCCTCCGAAGCTTCATGCTAAACGAAAGGAGCCAGACCTGAAAGGCCACACGCTGTACAATTCACTGCTATGGGAGTCTAGAAAAGGCACAATCCTGGTGACCGCAGAGCAGTAATTTCAAGGAACACAAAGGAAATTCAGGATCAAAATTCAGGAAATTCAGGAGTGAAAATACTCTATATCACAATTATGGGGGTGGTCACCTGACTGTGTATGTTTTCCAAAATTCAGTGGTGCTTAAAAATCAGTGAACTGAAAAAACTGCTTTTACTCTATGCAGATTATACTTCAATAAAGCTGATTAAAATTCCTGTAATAAAGTCTTTCTTGTGTATGAGGCTATGTTTTAAAAGTCTAGCTGGGTGTGGTGCTCCATGCCTGTAATCCCAGCACTCTGGGAGGCTGAGGCAGGACAATCACAAGTTCAAGCCCAGTCTGGACAATTTAGCAGTTTAGTGAGGCTCTCTCTTAAAATTTAAAAAAAAAAAGAAAAAAATTTTTTTTAAAGTGCTGGGAATGTAACTGAACTTGAAGGCCAGAAAAAAATTTTCAGAAATCTGCATGTTCACATATTAAACTATGCTTCCACTGGCTCCAATATGGGGACTGTTTGAATATCAACTTTAAAAGTAAGAATAGTAATTGGAAGACAAGTATGTTTAAATCTCTGTGTTCATAATGATTTTAAAAATTCATCAATCATCCTTGCAAGATGAGGAAGAAGCAATAACATTATTTTAAAAACTGGTAAAGGTGGGAAATCAAATTAGAGTCTTCCTTTCCTACACAAATTGTTCCTCAGAATAAATAATTCAAACAAAGTCTCTACATAAGATGTCAGTCATTAACAGTCCTCTCCATCTGGGGACCCATTTGCGGCTGATTCTCCATCCCACACCCACATGCATCCAGGAGGAGCAGCAGGGCCCAGGGCTGGGCTGGCACCTGCAGAGGCTGCCTGCGTCACACTTTCTCTCGACTGCAAAAAACAAAACCGCTGGCCAAACAGGACACACAGCCACCAGGACCTACTGTGTGGCTGATGTTCCTACTCCAGAATGGAGAATTCACACGTCCTTTGAATTCACCAGGACAATCCCCACACTCGGTCCCCAATCCCAGAGATGCAAGAAACCCCACATCCCACCACGATCCCAGAGCTAAGCAGTCAACTTCTGTAACAGGAACCAATTTGGGGGATGCAGATTTTGCAAGACAAAAATGGAAGGGGATGCTATGCCAATGCCTGCCTTTCCCTTTCAGGGAGAAAAAGCATAGTAATAAAATTCAGAAGCTATTTGTTCAGAGGGAAAGGTTATTTCTCTAGCGGACTTGATCTAGTGACTTAACAACAACAACAAAAAAAGATGGAGAAATAAATAAAAAAAATTCCCTAAATCTAAATAATCTTGTTAGTTGTTCAAAGAGTGAAATTAACATCCTGAGAGGCTGAGGTAGGAGGATCACAAATTTAAGTCCAGCCTGGACACTTAGTGACTTAGTGAGACCTTGACTCAAAATTTTAAAAAAGAGGGCGGGGTGCAGGCTGGGTATGTAGCTCAATGCAAAGGTCCTAGGTTCAATCCCCACTACCCCTCAAAAAAAGTGAAATAAAGAATTGGAGAGACTACATGCTGTCCTAGGTTTAACAAACATTTTTTTCTGCATTTGAATATTGTTACTAAATTTTGCTTAGAATCAAAGAAGCTCCATAGCACCCTCTTTGCTACCCTGCTACCTCCTAAAAGTACACCCTTCACCAGCTAATGAAGAAAATGACAAGACCAGGATGTAACCACTCTGTAACCCCTGATAAGATAAGGAGCTTTGGCCATGACTCCTGGTAGTTGCTCAAAGTACTGAGCCACTGATCTTCGCACTCTCGGGAGCATCAGCCCCAAATGTGCATCTGGGTACCTGGGTGTTGTGGACGGACCCGGGGCCTTGCACACACTAATCATGCACCCTGGCTCCAATGGAGCTACGACCCCAGCCCCAAGAATTTGCATTTCTAGTAAGTCTGCAGGGAATGTGATGATAGTGATCCAGGGCTCACACTTTAAAACCTACCGCAGCTGGTCCTGGTGGCACACGCCTTTAATTCCAGCTATTCAGGAAGTTGAGGCAGGAGGATCCCAAGATTGAGGACAGTATGGGCAACTCAGCTAGACCCTGTCTCAAAAAAAAAAAACTAAAAAGGACAGGAGATGCAGCTCAGCACTCCCGGGATTCTATCCCCAGGATCACAAAACAGAAAACAAAAACAAACGCTGTATTAGATAAAAAGATGTTGGAGAACT
Organism: Hystrix cristata; assembly: GCA_004026905.1. Lineage (NCBI taxonomy): Eukaryota > Metazoa > Chordata > Mammalia > Rodentia > Hystricidae > Hystrix > Hystrix cristata. Next base: position 43,687 of record PVJO010005585.1, on the reverse strand, counting down.
TTATAGCAGATGGGTCAGACTGGCACCAGCTGTTAAGATGCTAATTAATCCTAATATCACAAAGACAGCAGAATCAACGTTCCAAGCCTCTAGATGTGATACCGAGGGAAGTACCAGGACCACCAAGAAAACACTAGTACAAGAAAAAAAGGAGCCATGCGTGTGGCACAGGCCTTTAATTCTAGCACTCTAGGAGGCTGAAGCAGGAGGACTGCAAGTTTGAGTCCAACCTGGGCAGTTTAACAAGACCTTGTCTTAAAATAAAAATGTTAGAAAGGGCTGAGGATGTGACTCAGTGCCAGGACCCTGGGTTCAGTCCCCAATGAGAGAGAGAGAGAGAGAGAGAGAGAGAGAGAGAGAGAGAGAGTGTTTAAGGGGGGGGGAAGAGGAAGAAGGAAAGGAGGAAGGAGGAGGAGGAGGAGGGAGGGAGGGAGAAAGGAGGTGAAGACTGAAGCCAGTGAAGCCTGGGTAGAGGAAGACACATTAGACAACGTCGAGGACAAGAAACAAGGTCCAACAAGTGAGAAACTGTAGGACAAATGACTTAGTTTCTTTACCAAGTAAATTACAAACGCAAAGGAAGGAGACGTATAGATTAAAGGAGACTTGAAAAAACCACCCACCAATAGGGAATGGACATTCCAGATCTGCAAGCATTTGAATCAACCTAGTGCATGCTGATCTCTGCTGATAGAGTCTGAATCGCTACCTCTTCTTGGAAGTAACACAGCCCACAATTGGGAAGATCCCTGGACTTGGGAATCAGACCCGAGCTCAGATCCGACGCTGCCACTGCGAGTGTGTGTAAGTCCCCGGGGCTCCGGTTCCTTGTGCATTAATACTGGGATATAATGGGCCCCTCCCCTCAGTCAGTGAGGCCCAGCACCTTGTTTCCAGATCCTTTCCCTTCCCTGGAGCCCACTTTGCTCCTTTCCTGTAGGAGCCGTTTCCTAGAGGAGCCGTTCATCACCGTCAGATGTTTCCACTGCGTTTACTTCTGAGCAGCCACAGGGGCCCCTTCTGCATGCAAGTTCTTCAGTGTAGCAGGAAGCAAAGTAGGAAATGTGGCAAATTCTTCCATGATCTCTCAACAATCCCTTGTTTCTTATAAGACACGTCACTCCATTGAAAGAGACTTGACACAAAAGGGAAATGGGAGGAGGGTGGAAATGAGATAAGATTGGTCTCAAGTGTTGATAAACACCAAAGTGGTCTCTACTTTTACACGTTTCAAATTTTCCTTAATGAAAAAATTTAACAAGTGCAGTGAGAGACCCAGACAGAGAGACAAGGAGGAACTCCCCTCCCCAACACACACACACACACACACACACACACACACACACACAGAGGCAATCAGAAATAAATGTGCATTGTACATTTTTTACTTTTTTGCCCTTGTAAAAGTTTTGGGTCCTTCAAATCTATATTTGACTCTCAAAGACATTTACTATCACATATACAACACTGCAATTTCAAAGTTCAGTGGAATTTTTTCAAATCTGAAATTTGCAATACTTTTAGAACTCAGAATAAATAAAACACATACTAGCTAGGAATATTACTTTCAGAAAGGGATAGAAATTTCTGTTTGTCCCTGCTATATATACTGCTCAATACTAATTTTTCTTTTTTCTATCTTGTTTCTAAAGCAAATATTTGGGGAAATTCTTCTTTTGGATGAAGTGGTCCCCCAGAGCCACAACAAGATTTTTAATTAGACTAACCAAGAGCTTTTTACATATTTCATGCATAGATAGATTTCTACATTTCCTAGAAATTGGGTTCTGACAGGAAATTGCACTCTGTTTGTACAAGTTTTATGGTCTACCCTTCAATTTGCATCCTTTGAGAGATAGAAACCTAAAAATATAGTAAGTGTTAATGCAATGGGACAATTTACCAGGAAAACTAAAAAACATCCCAAATAAATGAGTAATACTAATAAATGTTTTAAACATTTTAAACATACTTTAAAACTTACTAAGTATATGAAAGATGAAATACAGTGACTGTAGCTATATTGAGACCTTAAGAATGTTTCTTTTTCTATTAAATATGCCATTCTCAGCACATACTATATTTTACAAAAAATGTGATGTACAGTTTTTATAAGATAAATTTTTGTAAATTTGCACGGTCATGTTTGGGTCTATGCTCACAGATAACTTAAAAATATATAACCTGTCACTACTGAAAAGCAAACCCCAAAGAATTAAGAATAACGAATAAATCAATTAATGCCATGTAGATCAATAAATAAGCTGCTTAAACTCAGAATACTAAAGATACATTTTTAACATCCGAAGTCTATGTAAATCCCAAAACAGAAAAATAGCTGTGTCCTGCCCCATGAAAATGTTATGAAAATTCATACCACTGTTACCCCAAATAATCTTAAGTCATTAGTTCGCTTTTTTGCTCCATTAAAAATACTTTAGAATGTATCTTTATATTGTAAACTTACCTCACAAAATAATATGTATGATGGTTTCGGATGTTTAGCACATAAAACAACTATTTGGAATGACCTCGCAGTAATGAAACACAAGATACACCCGAAACTCTAGAGGAGGAGCAGAAATGATCCGGCTGAGTGTTGAGGCTTGAACCTGTGTACAAACACAGCGCCCCTGCTCACACATCGGGAGCACGCGGCAGTTTCTGGGCCCCAGTTGGGGGAAACTCAAACACAAAAATAAATTTGGAAAGCCCAGGCTATCAAAGTATGTCTGTTGAAATAAAACCAAGAAGATTTGAGATTATTCACATTCTCCTCTCTCCTGCCTCACTCCCTTCTTGGGCAGCTGCTGGTCTCTAGCAGGAAACTGCTCTGCCGGGCACCCCAGTGGGAGAAGACGAGCGTCCACCCGCAGGTCTCCCTGGGTTGGCTGTAGTCTGGCTGTAGTCGGACTGCAGGTTGGCCTGTGCGGCTCTGTACCTTGCTGATTTGATGGTACCTGATGGCCAGCCAGCCAGCCAGGCCATCTTTTTCTTTAGAATCTTTTATCTCTATGCTTCTGCCACTTGTAGCCTGCAAGTGCGTTTCATTTCATGGGCCCAGCCTCTGACAAACCATTGGCTGGTGGCTGACTGTGTGGCGGTATTGGCTTTGCTGGGAGGAATACGTCAGACTCATCAGCTAGCTGTCTCACAGCCTCTTCACGGAGGCAGGAAGGCTCTCTAGCGCCACAGAACGCTGGATTACTGTGGCAACAGGATGCATCGTTTTATGGGCCTGCTGCTCCAGGCCCTCTCCCAGTGTGGCCGGGGGCCACCCACGGCCGGAGCCCAGACTGGCCTGGCCCCTCTCTGCCCCAGCCATAGCCTCTGCACCGGGCAGGTGGAGTCCACAGCAGAGGGCGGGCAGGAGGACACAGAAGACCTGCTGCAGCCCCATGATGCAAGAGGCGGCCTGGTGTACATTAGTAAACAGCCATCCCTGTCAGGCTTGCATCAGCAGGCCTGTAATCCCAGCACTGAGGGAGGCTGAGGCAGGAGGATCACAAGTTCAAACTCAGCCCGGGCAACTTAGTAACTTAGTGAGGCCCTTTCTAAAAATAGAAATGAAATACGGGCTGGAGGAGAAGCTCAGCGTGAAAGCCCTGGGTTCAATCTCCAGTATCATACCAAAATAAATAAATAAATAAATAAAAAATAAAGGAAGGAAGAAGATCCATCCTCTCTACGGAAAACTTAGCAAAATGGAATACAATTGTTAGAAAAAATAAAACCGTATTTGAAAGCACTCCTTCAAAAAACAGAAAGAAAAAATTATGAGGTAAGCAAGAAAATTTGAACATTGACTCTTTTTTTTTTTTTTTTGTGGTGCCAGGGATCAAACTCAGGGCCTTGTGCTTGCAAGGCAAGCACTCTAATCACTGAGCTAAATCCCCAGCCCCTGACTCTTTTTTGACTCTTTTTTATATGGAAAAATTTCTTAAAGTCCTCGGTATGAAAATAGTGTTGTGATACTGCACGTTTAGAGTCCTTTCCACGTAGAGACACCCTGAAAGATTTCAGATGACGGGATACACCTGGGCTTACCCCGGACTCATCAGGCAGGGAGTGAGTGAGCTGGGTAGAGCTGAAGTAAGACCAGCTCTCTGTGTTGCTAATTGCGATACTGCTCGCTCTGCTTTTTCACATCTTTGACATTTTTCTTCACAGGAAAGATATCACTATATAAAATCAAACTGGCATGGGGACACACACCTATAATCCTAGCTACTTGAGAGGCTGTAGCAGGAAGATCTCAAGTTTGAGGCCAGCTTGGGGAACTTAGCAAGACCCTGTCTCAAAATTTAAAAAAAAAAAAATGTTAAAGGAGAGGGATGCGGCTCAGTGGTGCTCACTGGGTTCAATTCCTCCTGAGCCCAAAAACAACAAACCCAAGAAACTGTCTTCTGTTTGAAAGCAAAGTAGATCCTGCACTGTCTCCCACCCGGCCTTGATGGCATGTGCAGGGCAGGGTTTTCTGAGTGCTTACTGTGACAGTTAACACCCGTGACCCCCCACAGCCCTGGACTACACCTCAGGCGCAGTATCACGGAGCACCTCTGCAGCGGAGGAGTGCAGTTGACAGCCAGCTGCACCTTCTACAAGGCTGGGAAAGGCAGGGAATCTGCCCGAGGCCACAGTGAGCAAGTGGCCAAGGCGGGTTCTGGTCCCGGGTTGGCTCACCCGCCTCCTGCACAAGGTGGGAGGCTTGTCGGAAGCTCGGTACTTTTTTGTTAGTCCATGTTTGCAGTGCATAAAGTTTACACTCCTCGTGGCGAATTGGTTTGTGCACATAATGCATCTTAATTCTTTTTCTCTTCCCCTTTCCCACCCTCTCCTTCCACCTCTTGAGCTCCTTCCCATTTGAGAAAGATCTATCTCCCTACTTCCGGTTATCTTTTCACGTAGATTATTTTGAATAAATGAACAGCCTTTTCAAGTGCCTGGCACGTAATAAGCATTCAGCTTGTACTCAAATCCGATTAAGGGAACTATAATTTCATAGCACAAAAAGGATAAATCCCACAAAAGCGCCCCTGAGCAGAAGAAGGCAGACACAAAAACGACTATGACTCTGTTTAAGTGAGGTCCAAAGTCAGAGAAAGTTAAGTCTATGGCGATAGTCAGGATGACAGAATTGCCCTGGGGACAAAGTGACTTGGAAGACGGACATGGTGGGGAGGGAGGTTGTGTTCTCTCAGCCTTCTCTCATGTACTGAGGATGGAAGCCAGGGCTTTCACATTCACCACATCTCCAGCCGTTTTTGAGACAGGCTCTGGGAATCCTCCTGCCTCAGCTTCCCAGAGTGCTAGGATTACAGGTAGCACCACTACACCTGGTTGATGTTCTTTGCCTTGATCTGAGTGGTAGTCATATGAGTGTGCGCATCTTGGGGAAATCTATCAACCAGCAGCCCAGGGGATACTCTTCTGCATGTACAACACTCTTTTCTTCCTTGTTCCTCTTTAACCGTGGTAAAATACACCTAATGAAATATACCACCTTAACCATGTAAGTGCAGAGTGCAGTGGTGTTAAGTATATTTACATAATTATGCAATCATCGCAGAGTTTTTCCAACAGCAGCCAATCCGACCAAGAGAGCTCAGAGTTTTATTTGTTCCGAGTAGGGTGATAGCTAAGTGGGTTCTTTCTAATTGCTCTGTAGATGCATTGCTTTAGAAATCATTAAAAAAAAAGAAAAAAAGAAAGAAAGAAACCCAGGCATGGTGGTGCACCTGTAATCCCAGCACTGAAGGGAGGTTGAGGCAGGTGTGAGTTTGAGTCTCACCTGAGAAATTTAGTGAGACTCTGTCTCAAAATAAAATTACCTAAAAAGGGCTGGGATAGAGAAAGATAAATCTGAGGCATCCATTCGTAGGCAAACGGGTGCAACTTGAGACGGTAATATTAAGTAAAATAAGCCAGACACACAAGTTTAAATATTGCACGGTTTCTTTTATAAGAGAATCTCTCTCTTTCTCTCCTTCCTCCTCCTGGTCCCTCCCTCTTTCCAGAGAAAGGAAGAACGAGAGAGACAGCAAAACAGAAGATAAATAGGAAGCAGAAAAATCTTTTTCGAATGTATGGGAGAACAAGAGATGGAGGGAGGGGAGAGGAGAGGGAAAGGGGATTTAAAAAAAGAATTTGAAGGGCAAAGAGGATGAAAATGGAGCTGCTGCAAATGGGAAGGGGACCAAGAGTGGGAAGAACAGGGAAGGGGGGGAGGAGGAGGGAAATAAAAAAAGAATTAAGCTGAATCTGTACACGTACTGACTCCTCATAATAAATATAATGGTTATGCACAGCAAATGTGTACTAAAAAAATAAAAATAAAAAGGGCTGGGGTTGTAGTTCTATAGTTAGAATGTCCCAGGGTACAATACCCAGTACTGCAAGAAAGGAAAAAAAAAATCAGAAAAAAAAATAGCAAAAGATTCAACAGAAAGATGAAGGGATACACAGATTCCCACTTCCAGGAATCTCATCTAATCTAGGACTCAAAAGCACAAACAAGATCAAGTGCAAAGATTCAGTCTCTGTCCAAAAAAGGAGCGAGCGCTGCCGGCCGGCCGGCTCTGCGGGCTTTGATGCCTCTGACAGTTACGACGTGCGAGAGCCGCTTTGGTCAAAGAAACCGGACAAGAATGAGACACTGGATGAGACACTGCCAGGGTGGTGTTTCCCACACTGGGCTCCCCGGAACCCTCATTCCTCGATATATTGGGGGACCACGGGATGGGGCGGGAGGTTATGAAGCTTTTCGGACACAGTACTGATGTCAAGTCCACTAGGAAGGTGCCGCGTACTCCCTGCCCTTCACGGCGGGGCAGAACACATGTTAGGACACCCCAGCTCCTGGCAAATCTCAAAATTCAAAAGCTCTTCAACTCCCGCAAACCTGGGGCCCCGCAAACGACTCGGCTGCATATGTGCCTTTGAGAAACTGAGCGATCCGTACCAAGAGTAGCAACAACAGCTGCTCAATCATGTTTTCCTCTCATTTAATCCCCTCAAACACCCTAAAAGAGACACCATCCCTCCTTTGCAAATGAGGAAACTGAGGCACAAAGAAATCAAATAACTTGTCCGTCACCGTATGGCTACTTAGGGTGGAATGTGAATAAAGGTGTATTTTCAGGGATCTCTGATCTCTGTCCATCTGCTCTGCAGGAAGTAGAGAACTTCAGGACAGGGAATGACGGGACACGGGAGACACATCCTGAATCAGTCCTGCTGAATTCAGGACTCAAGATTAATGAGCTTTCTCGGGTATAAGGACTGGCCTCAGCATGTCCTTACACCCCAGCCTGCCAGAGCCCTGAGATTTTGGAGGTTGGGGATAGCACTGGTAAGGCAGAGAGTGCTGGTCAGACACTGGGGGTGGCTCGGGGGATAAGGAGAAGGCTGGTCTGGGGGCCTGCGTGGTAAACCTGCGGCAGCCACTGGAGAACGCAGGGCCAGCAGCGGGGATTCTGTGTTGAATTAGTCGCACTTGGCCAGCTGCTCCCTGCCGTTGCCCTGGCTTTATACCTGGGCTTCTCAACCCTGTCTGGGGCTGACATTTGGGGCTGGACAGGCCATTCCTGGGGAGACCGTCCTGTGCATTATAGGGGTCCAGTAGCAACCCACTCAATGCCAACAGCCACCCTTCTCCAAGCCATGACTAGGAAACGTATCCCAAGCTGTCGGATGCCCATGCAGCCCCCTAGCTGAGCACTGTAGATTTACAATGAAAACAGGCTAACTTGGGAGAGAGGACTAAAGCTGAGGGCGCCCAGCACCCGGAGCCCGAAGGACAAGGTCAGCCAGGTGGAGGAACACATCAGACCAGAGGCAGCACACGCTGCCTTGTGCCACCCTTCCTCACAGCCCCCACCCCCATGTCTCCCACGTTCTACGTTCTGCACCGGTCCTGAAGGCCAAGAGGACATCTTCAGGATTATTACCCAGAACTGACAGACACTAAGAACCACTCATGATCAAGGGCTGCTCCTACATCACACCCCCCACCCCCGCTCTACTGGAAATTGAACCCAGGGAGCACTGAGCTACATCCCCAGCCTTTATTTCGAGACAGGATCTCCCTCAACTGCCCATGCTGGAACTTATGGTCCTCCTGCCTCAGCCTCCTGAGTAGCTGGGATTATGAGTATGCATCACCGTGCCTGGCCTGAGCATTTCAGTGAAAGCAAAGACCTCTGCCTCCACTGCCATTAGCAATGTTTGAAACGTCTCCATGTGTCAGTCAGGATCTCAGTCCCGGCGTCCTTTCCAACAACCACTGCTTCACTCTTTCAGCACATCAAGCTGCTCGTTAGTCTCTGGACGATCACAGGCCTCCAGTTACAACTCCAGCTCTGCCTTGCACTCGCTGGGTGACTCCAGGCAAGTCACTCTCCCTCTCTGTGCCTCGCTTTTTCGTTTAGAAGAAACAATGGTGGCCTGGCCTCACATTACTACTTTACGAGTCCTGTGATTTGGGATCAAAGAGCTGAAATTGGACCAATTAAGAATGTTCAGCTGCTTTTCTTTGTTTTAGCTTCAGTTTTATTTTGGAACTCAGGAGGTAAAAGACCTTGTCTCCTCTGCTTCAGCATTAAGCACATAAGAATGAAATTGCTTAGAGCCCAGGCAGAGTGTAGGATTTGAATGTCGCCAGGCCTGCCTGCCACACGCTTTCCTTGCGACTTTTCTTCTAAACTACCAGTTCAAGATTTTCAACCAGAGAGACAAACCCAGACCTTGCCTGGGGGACAGGAGAGCGATACAGAGTGACCGAGGCCAGATCTTCAATTATTGATTGGATTTTAAATGCCACACAAGCAGGAATGAAAACTCTCCAAGCCCAAGCAGCTATACACACACCGGCCAGAAGGAGTCACCAGTGCGCCCTGGAGACGGGCTGAGAGCTAGGGGGCATTTGCCCCTCAGGTTCAGGCTGTCCAAGGGGGCCATCTGGGCTCTAAATCTCTCATTAAAAACAGCCACCATACTTTATCTAAATCTGTTATTCAAAATAATCACTATATATATTATTCTTCAGGCATGAATTTAGGCAGTTTCCTATATACACTATTTCTCTTAGGGTCTCAGGTTGGGGGTCTTATTTGTTATTCCTGTTTTCCTGCCAAAATGAGTGAGGTCCTCAAAGATAAACTAAAAAGCCAGGTGGGTGGCTCATGCCTGTAATTCCAGCACTCTGGGAAGCTGAGGCAAAAGTGTTCCAAGTTCAAGCCCAGCCTGAGTAACTTAGTGCAAGACCCTGCTTCAAAATAAAAATAAAAAATGAACTGGGCGTGTAATTCATTGTGAAGGTCTTGGGTTCAAGCCACAGGACTGGGAGGAGGGCAAACCAAAGACCCTCATTTGTCCCAGTTAGAGTCAAGATTTGAACCCAGATCCAACAATCATGATTACTCTTGGCACAAAATCTCTCTCTTGCTCCCTGGTACCACAAACCAACCACCTTGAATCAGCTACCTCCCAAGAGCACTGAGGCCCCTCTCCCCTTACCAGGAAAAGGTGAACTATGAACTTGTAGCTTGCTTGTGGCCTATGATACTTGCCTAAGTCATATGAATACCTTTTCTTTTTTTCTTTTATGGTACTGGGGATTAATTTAACCCCAGTACCACAAAAACCCTTAAAAAGTATTTTTATTAAATTCTAAACAGGGTCTTGCTAAGTTGTTCAGGCTGGGCTTGAACTTGCAAGCCTTGTGCCTCAGCCTCCCAGAGTGCTCGATTACAAGAACAGTATGCATAACCACACCTGGCACGATTGTTTTTCAAGTCACTTTGGAAGGGAATTCTTTTAATTAGTAAAACTAAATCCTTCTTTCCTCTCAGTCAAGATATCTTTATTAGCAAGCGTTACAATCGTCTCTGCAGAGGGCCTTCTAGAACAGAAGGAACCAGCCATTTGTGGCCCTAACAAGCCCCCTCCATGTTTTGTGTCTCGTCACTCCAGCGCGGCACAACTGAAATGTACCACCATTTATGTGACTGTTCCAAGTTGAAATCTGCTCTTTCAAGGGCTATTTGATACTATCTATCAATTGCAACCCTGCCTGCCCACTAACTGAGCAACTGCATGGCTGGGAAGTTATCCCACAGATAAACTCGTAAATTAGACAAAAACAGACAGGTTGAACATTCCTAATCCAAAAAGCTAAAATCCAAAACGTTCTTAGTGCTGACGTGGCAGCACAAGTAGAAAATTCCACAACTGACCCATAACAGATTATAGTTACAAGGCAGCTGGCCGGAGAATGTGGCCCAGTGCCAGAGCACTTGCCGAGTGTGCATGATTGGGGCCCATCACCAAGGCAGAGAGAGAGATAGACAGATACAGATAGCTAGATAGACAAGACCGACAGATACATATACATATACACACAGATACATTATATACACACATAAATAAGCAAATATTCCCAAAATATCCCCAAACTTGAAACACTTCTAGTCCCAAGCATATCAGATGAAGGATATTCAATGTGTACAAAGATATTCCCTGAAACAGTATGTATAAGAAATAGTGGCATAAACCTAATATAGTATAACAAGTCACAAGGCGTCATACTTCCCCATAAAAGGGTACTGTGCAGCAGACAGAAAAATGTCAAAATGTGCAGATAAGAAAGATACTGAAGATATGTAACTAGGTGAAAAAATTTGTTTACAGAATGCCAACATTTGTATAGAACTAAGAAAATTTTCAGAATGATAGACAAGACTACATTGCCATGGTAACATGTGGAGATGTGGGAGAATGAGGGGGTAGCGCACACAGAGGTTCTTCTTGGAGCCTGGGAATGACTACTGTGGCCCCAGTGGCCCCGGCCACCAGCCTCTCCCAAGAGTCTTGTCATTTGCTGGGTGCTTTGCCAGAAGAAGGGAAGAGGTGGTTCGGTCATCCCCCAACCTCATCCATGGCTGACGGGTGCCAAGACCCATGCGGATCCTACAATCTGCAAACGCTCATGTTCCTCACATAAAATGACATAGTACTTGCATATAACCTACACACACTGTCCTGTAGACTCTTAATCATCTCTAGATTACTCCTAATACTCATACAAATGCTACATAAACAGTTGTGATACGGTTTAGGGACTAGTGACAAGAAAAACATCTGTACATGTTCAGTACAGATGCAATTTCAAAAATATTTTCACTCCACAGTTGACTGAATTCAAAGATACGGACTCCTGCCGCAGCGAGTGGGCTGTGTGGTCAACCCGGCGAGGCGGACTGTGCAGGAGTGAGCAGGCGGTCCTACAGAGCTCGCTAGCTGAGGAGAATGCTGCCCGGCTCCCCTTTCTAGAGTGTTGGGCAGCGTCTGCCTCCATCCTCCGATCACAAATAAGGTCCTTCCACATTCTTCCCTGGCCATTTCCAAACTCAGTTTCCTCCCCCAGGTGGCCATGGGGAATATAATTAAAGGTCAGAGATGACATTGAGAAGAACCAGGGAGCACAAGAGCCAATGTGAAAGCCAGAGGGTCTTCTCCCGGGCACAGGTAAGCTGCGAGAAGGCCTCTGGGGCCCTCGGCAAATCACGTTTTGACCTAGCAGAGAGGTACATCAGTAATACAGAAGTTTCTGAAACTTTGAGCCCTAGATAGAAAATGAGTTTCTCAAAAGGAGATTATACAAAAGAAAAATTAGGGACGGATTTCTCCATTATGGAAAGGCCACACCACAGGCCTCTCAGTTCTGCCCAGGACTAGCTGTGCCACACCGAGCAAGCTCCTTAACATTTCAGGTTGTATTTGCTATAAATGACCCCTGCTGAAGTTTGTCAGGGGCCAGGCACTGTGCTGAACTTTTCACAGGCATCATCTCAGCTAACCTTCCCTGAAAGTTAATTCCTCGGGTGCCGGTCTTAGAAAGCAGTTGGTTTAGACAATGTTGTCTTCCTTGTTGGTTAGTTGAGCTATTGAGCAAGTTATTGAGACTCCAGGTTTGTAAACCAGGGCCAGTGATATTAGTATCTGCTCCAAAAGGATCTTGTAAAGGCTTACTAGGAGAATTCCCAGAAAGGCTTCAGTAAGTCACCCAGCAAAAGTGCTCACTATGCATTGGCTATTCTCATTCATCCCGTTATACAGATAGGAAAACTGACTTTTGGAGAGGCCAACATGGATGATTTTTAAGTTTGCTTATTACCTTCAATGATTCTAGTGGAGTGAAAATCAACCTTGGTTTCCCAGAAAGACCTAACTGACATGTGATTTTAGAATTACACAGTGGTGCTTGAAGCTTAAATGCCACCTGTTTAGATTCAATCCACAGAGGAAAGGCGGAAATAAATTTCCACCAAAAAATAAAATTTCCAAATAAAAAGAGGTAGGAAACAGTAATTCTTCTTTCCTCCCAAGTGTCCTTTCGTCAGGGCTCCTCCACTGGCTCCTGCCGGAGAAAGACAAGGAAGAGAAATCCCCAGAGCCTCAACCAGCAAGGCTACAGTTGAGGCTGGGTAATCACGAGGGGGCTGGGGACAGCCTCATGGAAAATGCTACCATACATGGGCATGTTTGCTTCGATCTCAGCCCTCCCACAGAAAAGTAATGATAAATCCATAACAAATACCTTGTACGGAATAGCACGTCTATTTCAGCCATGATAATAAAAAGAAAATGGTATTTACCAGGAGAACCCAGGAGACTGCTCAAAGGAGACCCTGCAAGTTCATGTTTTGGGGTTGGGGAATGGCAGCCCACCTCAGGTCATCACTCTTCTAGGGAACAAACAGAGCTTCTTATTTTAAAATTGCAAAAGGTCAGTTTAGGTTTTCTTCAAAGAGATGATGATAAATATTTACTTTGCTGGAAGCATTTGCTCCTACCAGAAACCTGACTCCAACAAGAAGTTTTTGCCCTTAATAAAGCAAAAAGATGGTGGGGTCACGGGGATGAACTTGACATCAGACTGGCTGGGGAATGGGTTCCACCACTTAATACCAGCTGCGTGACACCAGGCATGCTACTTAACCTTTCTGAGCCTCAGCTGCCTTACAGATTAAACAAGCACTATGAGGCGTTGATTGCAATGATTAAATGAGATCATTTAAGTCAAATGCTGCCCCAGGACCTGCCACTTAAGTGTCCCATCAACAGTAGCTATCTGGGAGGGAAGACGCCAAGGAAAGGCTTTGCCTCCCAAAAATACTCAGTCTTAGTTTATGCTCTGCCATCTGACTTCAGTTCAGCATCTTCAGCCTCCCTTTCTTTAAGCCAACCTTAAAACACCATCTTAGGTAAACCAAGCAAATGAAGACGCTGCACCGAAGAAAACAAAACTATGCGAAGCAATTTATTCACAGCTGGCCGGAGTCCCTTTGCCAAGCCCTGGCCAGTTCACAGTGTAGCCTATCAGCTCTTAACACTGTAACTAGACACTCCCTAGTTTGGGCATCTAAATTTTTCTTTTGCTTCTTGAGAAGCATGGCTTTGAATGGTGCCTTCCAAGAAATGGCAAAATCCCCTCAGCTCTCTGTGCCAGGAGCAGCCACTTTCCTTTGGCCCTCTTTGTCCCCACAAAAGCAACTTTGTCCTGATGACTCTGTGGGAAGCCCAGCACCATCTCACCAAATGCACCTGTCGGGGGTGGGTGCCAATGGGGACTCTGGCATCCACCTGGGTATCCGGGGCCCCTGTGGTCAAGCTGGATAAGTTTTAATCTATTCATTCATTTTAATTCAGAGGGACTGGGTCTGGAAGGAAACTGCGCTGTGATAAACCCTTTTTCACCACAACCAGCCTCATCTCCCCGGGGTTATCAACATGTGTGATGAAAACTCCCTGCAGAGCACATGGCCTGTCCCAGGGTGCTTTTAACAGATTTAACACGTTCTCAACACAGCTGAGCAGATGCTTTAAAATCCACTTGCAGCCTCACTTTGCGTGCCTGAGTGTTAGCATAGTGACTTTTCAAAGCGCAACGAGGTGCACTTATTTAACCCTAGAATTAAAGTGAAAAGGCCTGATGGTCAACGTCGGACAGCCTGGGAATCCTGGGTTGTTCTGTTTTGTTTTTTCAGTGCTGGCAACAAAACCCAGGGCCTCGTGCATGCTAGACAAGCACTCTACCGTGAAGCTACATCCCCATTCCCTGGCTTTTATTTTTAAGTACAGTTTTTTTCTGAAGCGCACCCCAGAGGTCTTCCCACTGGCAACCTTGGGAAATACTGGCTTGGAGGGAACTCTGAGATGATCTGGGATGATAGGGGACCTCGGAAGTCCTCCTAATGGATGACAGAGACTTATCGAATGTCCTGCAGGACCCTCAAACCTGACACCCCGTCTGCCCAGCAGGACCCCTAGTACTTACAGACCTCCAACTGGGGGCTGACGAAGGAACTGAACGGAGAGCTCAGATCTGGCACACCTCCCAGGCCAGGGCGTCCAAACCTCCCTGCGAGCCCGGAAGCCGGGTTTTATAGACCCCGGAGCGCGGGCGGGGGGCGGCCCGGGGGCGGGGCGGGGAGGTTCCCGCGCTGCGCCCTCCCCGGCGCCTTCTGCACCCGCCAAAGGGGCGGCTTTCGCCGGGGGACCTGAGAGCTCCTGGCGGCGGCACTCGCTAAGGGGCTGAGGGCGCACCCGGCCACCCCCAGCCCAGGCCGTCACCACGATTCTGGTTCCCTAGAGAAAAGCGTGGAGCAGGCGGCGTATATAGAGGATACTCGAGAGTTTCTTGCCTGAGCCGATCCCAGACGCATGGGCTTTATTTAACCCCTTCCTGCCGGTGCTAGGACAGGGGCAGAGCTGATTGACACCTCCTGTCTCGGCCTCATTTTATTCGCCTGCTGCTGTCTAGAAAGGGGGCAGCCTAGCTGGGTAAAGGGTAAGGAAAGGGGAGTTTTTTTCAACTTTTGCAAAGGGCGAGGTGTGCGGCCCCCTTCACCCCGACTGCTGGGAATTGTGCGAGAAGGGAAATTTTTACTTTTCCCAGTTTGCCACCGCCACCTCTACCCGTGAGATCGCTATAAAAATGAAAATGAATACAGCCCGTTGTTGGGACTCCAGCCCCTCTCTGGCCAGCTGTATGAACTTGGACGAATCCTCACGTTGCTCCCAGCTCACTGCTGCAGAGGAGGGACGCTAGGGGCGGGAGAGTCATTCTGTAATTTCAAGGTGCTGGTCAGGGCCCAGGAGGAGGCGCGCCGCGCCAGCGCTTGCCAGTCCCGGACTGCGCCCCCTCCCCAGAAATCCTTGCTGGTGGAGAAGAGGCCAGCAATCTCTCTCCCTCGGAGTGCACCCCTGTGCCCCGTGTGGTCCGCGTCCCTGTCCCTTTTGTGGGACACCCCCTCACCCTCTGGTCCTGCTTCCTCTGTCTGTCTGTCCCCCTGTTCATCGCTGCCCCTGTCTTCCACAACCCTCACTCTATCTTTGGTCTCTGTGTCTCGCTATCTCTGGTCACCGTCCCTGTCTCTCCGGCTCTCGTCTTCTCCCTGTCCCTCTCCTCTGTCACACGGACGCACACACAGACCATAAAAGGCAGCCGAGGCACTGGGCTGGCCTGGCTCCAGGCCGGGGACGCCGCTCCCCGCGCGGACCGGCTCCGAGGTCCCCGGGCCGGGCCGGGCCGGGCCGGGCCGTTCCTCCCTCCGCGGTCGCTGGGTGGGAGACAACCCAAAAAGGCCAGGAGCGGGCTCCTTCCTAGAGGAATTCCCAGCGCCGCATACCAGCCCGGGGCTGCCCGCTCCCCCTGACTAAATATGGTGCGAGCGGCCTCTGAGGCTCTGCGGGCTGGGGACGCGTTGGGGACGCGACCTTCATCCCGCGCTGGCCCCTCAGGATGAATTTTTGAGTATCCCCTACAGACGCTGCCGTGGGGTGGGAAGAATCCACTGAGTGTAGCCCGGAATGGGCATCACCCCCTACTCCCTGTGGGTTGCAGGCAGCTAAAAGGATTCGGGAAGTCTTGCCAGGCTTTGTACTTGGCATCCTGCCTTTTCAACAACCCCGACCCATGCAACCACGTCTTTATTAATATCCCCATTTTGCAGGTGGGAAGACCGAGTGCCAGGGGAATTCGTTGGGACAGACACGGATTGGCCCTAGGACCTTTTGATACCATGATTCACTTCCAGGGCTGGGGTGGTAGCTCAATGGTAGAGCACTTACCTCGTATACACAAGGCTCTGGGTTCCATTCCCAGTACCACTAGAAAAATAAGAATTCGGGACTGGGGATAGGGTGTGATTCAGTGGTAGAACACTTTGTCTGTCATGTTCGGGGCCCTGAGCTCAATCCACACCACAGCAAGGCAAAAACCAAAGCAAACCAAACCAAACCTGGAATATACTTGTCTGGAATATACTCCAGACAAGAGGCAGTCAATGGCAGGACTCTGAGGTTAGACTTCTGAATTTGAATATGCCAGTGCCACTTCGTTTTACCATTGGCTAGTAATTTTGCCTCTCTGTGCCTCAGTTTCCCTACTTGATAAAAGGAAAGAATACCAGTTACTCCTTCCTGGCTTTCTTTAAGCAGTCCTTGGGGTGATGTGACAGGAACATACAGCACTGCTTCACCTTCGCTGCTGTTCTTCTCAACTAATACGAAGCCAAGTTAAGCCCCTTGCACCAGGACTTGGGACATAAAAGAGTCCGCACCTTCTAGTGGTTCTCACTGCCTCTAGCCCACGTGCTCCTCCTGGCCCACTATATGCCTCTCTATGAAGACAAACTCGCATCTCAGTCCTTCTTGGCTGCTTCTTCATCCCCCTAGCTCAAATTCACCTGGTTTTTATCCTTGAAACCACCTGAGGCTGGCCCCTCCTCCAGTGAGCCTGCATCGAGAGCCAAGGGCAGCCAGGATTCAGCTGGCTGGGGAAGCGAGGGGCAAAGCTCTTTGCAAAGTGATAAATGAGCTGCTTCCCCACATGCCTTTTCACGTGTGCACTGTAAAAGGAGTGGAAATTGTCCTTGCATTCTAGGAGAAACAAAGGACGGGGAAGGGAAAGACTGAGGCTGATCATCGCCTTCCCATCCTGGAAAGATACTCCAGAACAGCTGTCCCAATCAACTTGCTGGCCTCAAAGGAAGAACAGGAATTTCTAACACAGGCCTTAACTTTGTTAATTTCACAGGGGTTACAGTAGATTCTTCAAGAACTTGCTGGTAGCTTCAAAAAGAATGTTAAGTGGAGACTTTGTAGCAAACACTGAATTTTACTGCATTCTCTCATTTAATCCTTCTAACACCAGTATGATGTAGCTACAAGTTTGGAGAGGTTAAACAAGAGGGCCAAGGCGGCACAGGCAGTTAGTGGTGGAGCAGGAACTCCAACCCTAACCTGTCTGATACAGAGGCCATAGTAATTGATAGAAGTCTGAGATTTGAACCCCAGGTCTGCTAAGTGCCTGACAAGCAGCTTCTGAATTATAGGTGAACCTCTGAGCCTGTTTTCTCAGAAAACCAAAGATCAAACTCTGCTTCAACCACGTTGCTGGGATAGGTAAGTTTTAAGGCTTTCTATAAACTACTCCATACCTTTCTAGCATGCTGTAGAAGCAACCATAGACAGTGTGCTCACTGTACAGTCATGTAATAAATATCTGTCCAATACAGAGTTTGGATGTTCAAGAGTGCCATTGTCTACAAATCAGATGCCTATTTTATTTTTCACGGCTCAAAAAGTCAGTTGTTTTAAGACTTTTGAGGAAAACAATTACCTCACAATATGTCACTGAATGCTATGAAGTGATTTTCCTTTGCATGTCTTCTCTGTTGGGGGGAATTTCCATAAATTCATGAAACAACATGGCGGAGGGGAACTTTCTCTACTGGAGTCTTTTATAATCAAATCACTCTTTATTTGCTACTGGCTCCAAGAAACCCCCAAGTGTGATCTCCAATTTTTAGTACTGACAAAGATTGGGTCCAAGCATGGTTTATTCCTGCGTATACTCCAGGATTTCATTACTTAAGTCTGTCAGCTCAAGTGAATCAACTCAAGTCCATCTGGCTCATGATCTGCGTCCTTCTGAAGACAGGAACATAATTTCTGATGACAAGCATGGCTCAGTCCCAGCTGTCTCGCAGAACACTCCTGCTTCACTCACAACGGCGCCAAGCCTCTCCAGACGCAAGTCTGCAGCGTCGTTCCCCGCAGTGCCATTCCTTGCAGAGCTGTTCCCTGCAGCGTTCCTTTCTTCATCGCCAAGTCCCAACTCCAGTCTCACGGTAACTATGGAGTCTCTCAGGACAAGTAGTTTTACCGTTTTTTACAAAACCAACAATACCCTTACCATTTGATCCAGCATCACACTTCTTTGGGATTTACATGAAGGAGTTGAAAACATGTTTGTCCACACAAAAATCTGCATATGGATATTTGTAGCAGCTTTAGCAACCAGGATATTCTTTGATAGATGATGGATGAATAACAGTGGAATACCATTCAGGGCTAAAAAGGAATGATCTGTCAAGCCACGAAAGCTTTAAAGAATCATAAATGCATAATCCTAAGTAAAGGAAGCCAATCAGGAAAGGCGACCTGCTGGAAAATTCCAGCTACACAACATTCTACAGGGATAGGCAGGGATAGGCACAGCAGAGGACTGTGGGTAGCAAAACATGCTGTGTGATACTATAATGATGAATATACGTCACTGTACATTTGTCCAAACCATGAAATGGACAAGAGTGACCCCTAATATAAACTATGGACTTGAGGTGGGAATGATGAGTCACCAGATTCGTGCAGTGAAACACATGCACCATGCCGGGGCAGGCTGTTGGCAGAGAAGAGGATGTGCAGGTGTGGGGCGGCGGGGTGGATGGGAGCTCCGTACTATCCACCCAATTTAGCTGTGTGCCTACAACTGCTCTAAAAATGAAGTGTATTTTTAAGAAGGTAATTTTACCCCGTTTTCATTTTTAAAAATTCATGAAGACCACATAATCTTTGCATAAATGGTCGTTACAAGAATCAAATACCAAGTGGCTGGGAAGCATTGTCCTAAATGCCTTTAAAGGCAGATTCTCACAACTGTTAATCCTTCATGTACACTTGGCTTTAGGTTAAAAGAAACATCTAGTTTACATAATCCTACAGGCATGTGAATCATATACAAATGTGTTCTTGCACATCATTATAAGGCTATTAATTTATTCTATGCAAACATATATGCTAAACTTCAATTTGTTATCTTCAAAAGCCAACTCTGAGCCTGATAGTTTTTAGATTGCCCAGATTTTAAATCTCCATCTCTCCTAAACCCTTCTTTCATTTCAATTCCCATACTATTTTTATGGAACTCCAAGTTTCTTTCTGAAAACTTCTCTAGCCATTTCTAGACGATAATTTCTCCCAGCCTGCCCCCAATAAAAACCCACCAGCAAGGTAGTGATACTGGGTTGATGAGAATACCCTTTTGGGTCTTTGGTACTTCATATCCCTTCTTGAAGTGTTACGTGTTTTATTGAATGTTTTAAGTGTCTCAGCCTATGCACTTTAAAAGCTACTGGGTTTTACTAACAATGTTCAAAAATCCCCCAAGTAAGGAAGTTTCTAGAGCAGACTTTCTCAACTTTTTAAGGACATAAGTCTTCCTTTTTGGATAATCATAAAAATCTCAGTGTTTTGAAAACAGATGTTTTTCCAACTTGCTTTTTGAAACCACAGAGATAATGATACCATCCCCCAGAGAATGACCACAGGAGACCCCATCACTGCCAGTCTAAGAAGAGGAACTGTCCCAAGGTGATATGGCTGCTGCCAAGTACACATACACCAACTCTTACATGAGCTTTCTGGGGACCCCGACCTAAAGGCCTGGACAGCCATCTCTCATCCTTCGGATTATTAATGACAGAACAGTAATACAAACATCCTTGGCAAAAAGGTGAGTTGCTTAATTTCTTTAATTAAATGATACATTGAAAGTATAAAAGTTGCTTAGACACAAACAAGTTACAGAACAATGCATATAAAAGCACTATGGACTACATGTAATGATTCTAACTTTCGTTATGATGATTTTATGTCAGTATCCAACATTATAAACTCCAGCATTTTTTTCTTAATCTAGTCGTATATGATTGCAATTCTTGAGGTAAACTCAGTGTCCACTGCGAACATGCTTGGATGTAAACCAAGTCCTCTGGGAAAATTCAGATATTTAGATTCCCACATACAATACAATGCAATTCATAACTGTAATCAGATATTGAAGATTTTAAAATGGAAATGGGGCAATAGGGAATTTATCTCAGTGGTACAGAGCTTGCCTAGCAAGTACAAGGCCCTGAGTTCAATCCCCAGCACCCAAACAAAACAAAACAAAAAAAAGTACATTGTGGTGATGTGGTGAAATACATATTTGGTCTTTTCCCATTTCCTAAAATCCTTGGACTCTCCAAAGTGGTACGCCTTTTTCTATACTATACAATCAGCACTGTCTACTATAACAGCTGTTTTCAGTGAAGTCAATCTATTGACTCTACATTGTAAAACTTCCCTAATAAATATCAGGAACATTTGGAGATAGTACTGGAAAAGCTCTGAGTACGTTTCAATCCCAAGAAAGAAAACTGACATTTAATCAGCTTTCGGAGCCCGAGGGAGAAGGGGCCAGCTTTCAGAGTGCATCAGTAACTGCACAACTGGGGCCGCAGGGCGCTTAACAATGCCATCTATTAAAACTCACTCTCTGGTGCTTCTCCCCAAGCCTGTCTCTTCAGGCGTATTTCACATTCTTTATATAATAAACTCTTTGTTTTACTTACAGTAAAATTAAAAGAATGGTTTCCCCCCTCTACCTTTTAATTAAATCTTCCAGTAGAAGCCAAAATGGTCTAAGGAAAGAAAAAGAACATTGTTACATAGTTTAAAAGTTCAACTTCAGGTAGTAATTCAGCTATTTCAGCCTAATTATAAAGAGTTAAATGAAAAATAGCTACTTTTAAGATAAATCAAACTTCACAGGAATTAAGGTTTTTCTGGCTTTAATGTTCTTTTAAGTGCCTTTTAAAAACATGAATGAATTTTTCTACAAATCCACATAATTCCAGTTGAAGAAATTTTAATATGCCATGTCAAAGAGCAGAACACATGAATAAAAATCTTTTTTTTAGAAGAATGCACATCCCCCAAAAAAGAAGAATGTACAAATTACTGAAAAACTCTCTCATTTTTCACAAACTTAAGGACCTTTCAAGTATTTGCTAAAAACAATGTATTTTCTTTCCAGTCACAAGCAATAAGGCAGATGACAGCATTATCTTTTATTCACTAATGCAGTGAAACATGGAAGTCTAAGTGTTTTGTAGAAACTCAAATTTCTACAAAATACAAATAATAGTGGTGTATATTGATAACACTGAGATAATAAATAAGTTATTTAATACACAGAATGTTAGGATTAAAGATGCCCCTACTGGACGTGTCAGCTCTTCACTGTCTGGGACGCAGGCAGCTCTTCAGGATTGGTGCTTGTGCGCTTCTCCTCTCCTAGGTGACCATCTGGAACGGACAGAAACAATGTGGTCAAGTCAGTATAGGCAGCCAGGAAGATACTCCTATGTATGTTTTAGGATGTCACATATCTTATGAGTTCTGTAGGTGGTTTAGGGCAATGAAAAAAACTAGTTTCTTAAACATCCTTGAGAAAACCAGAAATATTTAGTACTCACTCTATTCAAAAGTGTTTGACTTGTTTTTTAAGTGAACAAAGTGCAACCTGGAGTAAACCCATGTGTGCTGAGTCACAAGCCTCTCTGACGTGTAAGGAATGGAATTCGTAAGAATGGACAAGGTGTTCACTCAGCATGCTGTGGGACTGCAAAGCTCTCCAACTGAAAAACAGAATCTTCGAACCCTCCCAGCAGCACCCTCTTGTGGCAAGAAAAAAACCAGACCGTTTACATCCTCCTAGCTAAACTGTAGAACTATCCTGGGAAATTGTGGACCATGTTTTTAAAAGCCAAAGCCAGCAAAGCATGGTGGCACATGCCTGTAATCCCAGCACTCTGGAGGCTGAACCAGGAAGATCACTGCGAGTTTGAGACCAGCCTGGGCTACACAGTGAGTTCAAGGCTAGCCTGAACTATGTAGTGAGACCCTGTCTTAAAAAAACCAAAATAACTAAATAAATAAAAGCCCCAAAACAAGAAAAAAAAGCTCCACAAGAGGTCAGGGAGCCCAGGCCCATGACCACTGATAGCAGTTAAACAACAGCAAAGATGGTCGCTGCTGCTCAATTTCTTGTCATAGGGGTAAGAGACTACCAGACAGAAGTACTCCAGATTAAAAGAATCCAGAGACAATATCCAAAGACAACATGAAATGGAAAGCAAAAACTGGATTCTTGAAACTATGTAGGTCCCTCAGTCCCCAAACACTTTTACAACAGAAAAAAAAAAAAACCTTTTTTGTGACAATTTTGATAATAGGAGACAAAGAATACAGATTTAGATACACTATTAGAAAAGTTCAATTTTCCTAATCCCTGAAACAATGTAATGTCCTATAAGATTCTAACTCCTCAGCAGTTCATCAGTCTCAAGACTAAGATCACTTTCTAGGTCTGCGTAACAGATAAAAATCTCTCCTCCACCAATTTTGGTAACTTTGCTAACAAAAATTAACAATTTCCTTAGAACATAATGATTTCAGGCCTTTTAGAAAAGTGTTACTTTAAAAACTAAAGTCTTTTTTTTTTTTTTGTGGTACTAGAGATCAAACCCAGTGGAGCAACACTGAACTACACCCCCTTTCCCCAACCCTCTTGATTTTTTGAAACAGGGTCTAAATAGTACAGGCTGGGCTCCAACCTGCAATCCTTCTGCCTCAGCCTTCCAAATTGCTTACAGGTGTGCCCAATGCCTTCAGCGGAAGTCTATTATTTGTACCTGATATATGTGCAATAAAGTTGAGCTGATAAAGGTCTTTTCTATTACAAACATCTCGTCTCTTTTTTTCCCCCTTGTACTTTCTGAATTTAAAAAAATAATTTTTTTATTAGTACCCATTTGTTGTACATAATGTTTACATTCCTTGTGGGACACTACTACATATACCTAATCCATCTTAACTCCTTTTCTTCATCTACTTTCCCGTCCCTTCCTCCTTCTCCATCCACCTCTTGATTCCCCCACCCCTTTTTCTTGTACATGTTTGCAATACATAATATCTACATTCCTTGCACAGAGTTGGTACATGTAAAACAAAAACTACTTTGCCTCCAATATTACAAGTGCCAACAGTAGCAGGACTAATGAATTGGCTATTATTTCCAGGGTGGATGTGCCTTTACAAAGCATTTTTTTTTCAGCACTTTGAAAGGTTTCATGACAGAAGTGTTTTCATCTTGGCATGCTTCATTTTACATATTTCATTTTAGTGTCATATGTTGCAACTGGATAAGCTTATGTAGAGAGAAGATGCTGTAACCTGAATAATCATTTTATTACATTCAGAACCTTTTCAGTGTGGTAAATTAAGAGTCATGAAGCTTTATAAAGTAAGCCAGAGAGAATAAGTGCAACACTTATCTGTATTGCTGAAACATAATGCAAAAATTTGGCTGACAATTCTTCTCAAGTCATTGCACAGAGTCACTGTACTTTTATATCAAGAAAATTTCTAATGATCAAGAAAATAATTTACAAAATCATCCTTCTCATCCCACTAGTTCAGTGGTCATCCTCATTTCTGAGCTTTCCACAGAACAGGCACCCGAACCTGCTTTAGTGACTTGCAGTCCTCTCTTGGATGTCCCTGGCACTTTGTACGTAAAGGTGTCTGTCTCTCTGTGTCCTTTCCTCCCGCCATCTTTCTTCTTCCACCCCTTCCCTACCTGTGGTTTAAGGTTACAAGTAGGTAAACTGTGACTTTTATATCACAACAGAATTTGGATAAGAAATACTGTTACTTCTAAGTTTCTTAATATAGTTATTAGCATAAATATTAAGGAGATTGATTGCAAAAAGCTTACAAGCCAGAAGAGTTATTTCTCAAGAGAGTATCTTTCCTTGTGGAACTAAAATCAATGTCTTCGGGTTGCTGTGTTAATAAATGTTAACATGTCACCACTGGTGACAAGTGCTTCTACCAAGCACAGGTATAGTGGGCTCAGGGATTTGAGCCCCTCTCTATATATTTTTGGTACAGAAACTGCTAAAGCCTTTTCGGAGGAGAATTAAGTAATATGTACTGTATTTTTAAATATACATTTGCTTTGAACCAACTACTCTACTTTGGGCATCCATACAGAAGAAATACTTGTGTGTGTGGACAAAAACACACGGTTACACTATAACACTATAAAAGCAAAGAATTAAAACAGCCCATCTGTAATGAGTAAAGAGTGACTGTAGCAACACCATGGAACACTCCACAAAGATCTACACATACTGACAAATTAAAAGAACTGCAGGATAATTTACAAAATAATGGTAAATATATATTTAAATACATGGTACACATATATTTAAACACATGGAAATTAGTTCTCAGTGATACCTCCCAAAATGCTAACAGGGGTACTTTCCATAGCAGGAAGGGGAATTGCGGGGTCAGGGAGAGGCAAGTAGGGAAGAGGTTAAAAGGACTTTTGTATTATTTGAAATTTTTTGAGATTTATTCAAGTACTTGAACAATTATTGTTTTATTTTGCTTTTAAAGTATTTGACAAATAGCAGGCACAAGGGTCCATTCCTTACCAATTCCTGCAAAGAGAACCTGGAAGAGTTCTCCATAATTTTAAAGGAGAAGTACACTGAAATGGCAACTAGATGTGCTGACTGTTAATTACTATCTGCTACAAACCCGTGATGAGTCACTAACCACTTAAGTCTTAGTTGTCTCCACTGTTAGTAAGTGGGAATAATTTCTTTGCCAATGTTCTATGCAGCTCAGAACTCTAAGATACACAGAAGGACAATTCCTAGTGAATTTAGAAATAATCTTCAAAAGAGCGGTTATCCTATTGACAAATATTTCATTTTCAGATCTTAAGAGATAGCAAATATCTAACATGGTCAAATATCAGTCAGAGCAGCTTAGAAAAGCTACAAAAGGCAATATATATGTTAGGTATTTCCTAAAAATGTATTTCAACATTCAGGAGATGTAATTGTGGGGCTGGGGCATAGCCCAGTGGTAAAGGCCAGTGGCAGCACGCGTGACGCCCTGGGTTCAATCTCCAGCACCGCACAAAAAAAGTCACAGTTGTTGTGATAATCAGATCCCTGAGCACCACGATACCTGTGCTTGGTAGAAGAGACGGCTGTCTCCCATGTTGGAAACACTGGGCTATAATCCACTCAATCCAAGTGATCAAACTAAGTTCCTATCAATGATGTGACCAAGATAACTGAAATCTCATTTTTAAAGTGAGCTTTCTGATTGTAGCCATTGGTAAATAACTACCACCTATCACAAAAAGTACCCAGAAAATGCCAAGGACACATACACTCATGTCTTTTCCATCTGTATTCAGCAATCTTGCCTTTTACTTCTTAGGCTCTGGGAAAAATGATCATTTGATTAAAAAACTGTTTCTATAGAATGTTAAGGATTTTATAAATTTATGTGAAAATTAGGTTTTTGATATGTTTATATAGAAATTATATCTAAGAAATTTTTCCAGTCATTCCCCTGCCTCTTTTAAGATTTTCTTTCTAAAAAGCACTAGGTTTTGGAGATTAAGTAACATAGACCAACTGTGTTAGATATAAACAGAATTAAACTGTGACTCAGAAGCTCAGGAAAAACTCCTGCAAAGATGAAAGTGTGTAGGAAGAAAATACAATCGCTGAAGCTAAATGAAGACTCTCAGAAAACTCATACCCATTTGCTGTCTTCCATTAGGCTGTCTGCCAAGACCAAGGTTTGGAGGCTGAAGTGAAGATTCTTTCAGTAATGCATTTTGGATGCCATCCCCAGTGCCATGCAAGAAGTGAGCTAAAATTCCATATAAAAGAGGTCTAGGCAGGGAGAAAGTAAAGAAAAAAAAAATCAATTAACGTTGCACTAAAAAGAAAAGCTTAAGACATTTACTCTTAAGGTAGGCTCTGATACCAAAATGGCCAGGTTATTCACTAGACTTTAAAAAGTTGTTTGTTATCCAAATTGCAAACTGTTTGAAGTACTGAATTTAAAAGTACCATTTACATGGTGGGACATGCCTGTAATTCTAGCACTCTGGGAAGCAGGATGATGGGAAGTTTGAGCCCAGCCTAGGCAATTTAGCAAATTACCAATCTTGCCTCAAAATAAAAAAATTTTAAAAAGGGTTGGGATGTAACTCAGTGAGAAGGCTCTGGGTTTGATCCCCCGTATCACAAAAACAAATAAACCACAGAGAAAATGTGCTAAAAATTTAAAATACTGTAATATAATTTCAACCAATTGATGGGGATTCAGCTTTTGAATTCAAAGCCCAGGACAATATTTCCCAGTGCCCATCACTGTCTGATATGCAGCACATATTCATCCAGTATACACCTGCTGAATAAACCACTGTCCAGAGATGTGCTCTTGTCCCAGAAGCTAGACTGCCTGAGTTCAAGTCCTGACTTTACCACTTGCCAGCTCTGAGCCTTGGGCAAGACTCTCAGGCTCACCAACCTCATGATAAATGTTCCTTCCTCTATAAATGGGGATAAGCACCGCCCTATGCCACAAGGCTTTCAAGCAGTAAGTTAATAAACATCATATTCAGAACTGTGCTTGGCACACATTACATGGTCCGTAAATGATAGCTACACAGAGGGGTAGCAATACTTGCAAAGCTACTTTACAGTTTACAAAACACTATTACCTTTCTTCCTCTTTGGTTTGTGATAGCATAATCATTATCCCCAATTTACAAATGACAAAATCATGGCTCAGGAAAGATTTGTTAAGAGTCCTTCAGGGGGTAAATGAAGGTTATACTTAGACCACCAACTGCTGTATTCTTTTTCTTGTAATATGCCGCCTGGAGACATATATGAGCACCCTTGCACAAATGAGAGATGCTTAGCTGACAACTCAGAAGCATTCTCCTTGGTTTCCAATCTCATCAGTGAAGATACAATTACCTAGTTTATTTTTTGAGATTCTGAGATTAGCTGGTCTGACACTCCTTTCATAAATGGAACCTAACTGGCGTGCCCATGAGTTGAACTCATGTTTTAGTGGGGGAAGGGGAGAGTTGAGACAGGGTCTTGCTATGCAGTTCAGGCTGGCCATGAGCTCCCTGTGTAGCCCGCGCTGGCCTCAAACCTGCATGGCAGTCCTCCTACCTCAGCCTCTCCTGTGCTGGGATTACGGGCATGTGCCACCACACCCGGCCTGAACTCACATCTAACAAACTGAATAGGGTGTTAAGTGAAGCGGCTTCTTCCTTGCTTTCCCTCTTGGATCACTGTTTCTGAGGGATGGCAGAGGCCTGAGGCCCTTCACCGGTCCCACTGAGAGGCATGCGGGGCGAGAACTGAGGGCGCCACATGGTGAGAAGGCCGTGTGGAGACGGATCCCCAGTCCTCTTGTCAAGCGTGCAGGAGACCACATCTCGTGAGGGCCCTGAGCTAGACTCACCCAGCAGAGCCATCTCCCAAGTATCCCGCGGATAATAAAGGTCTGTTGTTTCAAGCCACCCAATTCTGGGGTAATCTGTTATGTAGCAGGGGAAAGCACGAAACTGAATTTCTCTAATACGATGCTCCAACTCTTTGGAAAGCATCACCTAGGAATATAAAATGTATTTTTGTTTGCTTTAAGTCAACCTTTTTCAGTCTCAGTTGTTTCAAGATAATGTTCAAATGTTTTATTTTTAACAAGGGTTACACATTTAAATTATTAGAAAATATATAATTAGTACATTTAACCTAAATTTTAAGGATACTAAGGTTTATTTTTTAAAACTTTTTTTAAAAAGGTCATTAAAAAAATGCAGTCAGCAGTGGTGGCACATGCCCATAATCCCAGCACTT
Source organism: Hystrix cristata (assembly GCA_004026905.1). Taxonomy (NCBI): domain Eukaryota; kingdom Metazoa; phylum Chordata; class Mammalia; order Rodentia; family Hystricidae; genus Hystrix; species Hystrix cristata. The sequence goes on along the minus strand of PVJO010005585.1, from coordinate 15,749 downwards.
GGTAGGCTGAGGCAGGAGGATCACTGAGAGTTCGAGGTCAGCCTGGGCTATACAGTGAGTTCAAAGCCAGGATGAACTACAGGGCAAGACCCTATCTCAGAAACCAAAATAAATAAATGAAGAAAGAAAAGAAAAAAGAAAAAGAAAATACAGCCTCAAAATACCTTACTTGTAATTCTCAAAAGCAAAACTTCTGAAAACTAGAATTTTCTTCATATATTTAGCATGTATTCATTTGGTGGCACAGCTTGACCTAACATAAGGCTGTTAGAGACTTTAATTTACTATGTATGAAAATTCCCACATTTCACTGCAAAATATAAATACGATTATGGAGTGCCACTTTAGATCCCCTAGTGTATACCTGGTATTTTTATAGGTACCATATTATTTTTTAAAATCTGAAACCTGAACTTTCAAGACATATCTGGCCTCAAGTGTTTTTGATAAAGCACTGTACATCTGTACTAACACGAGTAGCAGATGGACAGAGCAAAGTGTGAATATAAATCACTGAAGTTTGAGAAACAAGGGATTAAAGTTCCCCAACTTTGAGGAAATAAAGCTGTCATTGACTTACTTTTAATATTCTGACCTGTAGCAAACACCTCAAAGCCACCAACAAGCCAGCAAGCAGGTGACAGGTGTTCCTTCCCAACAGCTGCTAAGTGCAAACTGAGGCCTTCTGTTTGAACAAGGTAACACCTCACTGCTCATCCCAAGTCACACATTTCTCCAAGTTATTTTTCCCAATGTTCTCAACTACAGTTCTTTTATATTTTGCAAAAATTGTCAAAATTTATGCTTTGTAAAGTGTTACCCACTTTTCAACACTTAAATATCTAAATACAGTGATTAACTGTACCCATGAACACGTACATAAACATCACATATACAGGATGTGAATAACTATGGCAAAAAAAGAGCCTTCTGTCAAATAAGTTTGGAAACCCTGAGTTAGATAACAGCTGTTTTTATTGCAGCGTTTCTCAGAGTAACTCTTTAACAGTGTATGTTATGAATCTCCAAGAGGGATGTGGTACAGACGGCTTTCCTCTTCGTGGTGAACACCTCACTGAACAAGTACATTATTCCATGGATCGCACTCTGGGAACAGCTGACTTCCAGATGAAACACTGCAGGAAACAACATTCAAGTGCCTCATCTCCAGGGTCTACTACAGTGACTGACACAGTGCAAGTACTCAAAGGTTTTTAAGTGTAACAGCAAAACACTGGGAACAACCTGAATCTCTATTAATAAAACAATACAAAAATCAATTATGGGTACACAGACCATTACAAAACTGTTTAAAGCAAAAAGGGAAAACGTGGTTATGCTAGGGAGAAATGGGAATAGGAGAGGTGGCCTTCAAAAATATCCTAACATTACGTAGTTCAAAATCACAAAGTAGCCAGGCATGGTGGTGTATGCCTGTAATCCCAGCACTTGGGAGGCTGAGACAGGAGGATCGCTATAAATTTGAGGCCAGCCTGGGCTTCAAAGAGAGTTCAAGGCCAGCCTGAACTATATAATAGTAAGACCCTATCAAAAAAAAGAAGAAAAAAAAAATCGCAAATTATAACATTCCAAATCCGAGAGGAAAGAACTGACGTCTGTTTAATTACTCTGTACTTTTCTATATGTCTGAAATAATCCATAATCTTTAAAAGATTAACATTTATATATGGTGGCATGAAAAATAAGTTATAGAAATACCATCCTTTATATATGTAGAAGAAAATACACACTGATGTTCCTTAAATATACAGAGTAGCTGGAAGTGGTGGTACATGGCTGGAATACCTGCACTCTGGGAGGCTGAAACAGGAAGACTGCAAGTTGGAACCCAGCTTAAGCAATTTAGTCACTTAGTAAAAACCTGACTATAAATGAATGAATGAAAATCTTAGTACCTCCCTTCCAAAAAAAGCAATTTCAAAAGTGTTACTTTTCTAGGTAAATACACAGTGCTATAACAATGTTTCACTAGCGCATTATCCCCAAAGTGCACTTATTCAGGTCAAATTCTAGATTTAAAATGTAGCATAATGGCAATTATCTTCCTTGTTAGTCAGATTAATACTGCTGCTAGAGAGTTCTGCAGTCATTTAGTATTAACATGAAGATTTTAAAGAAAATATTTTTAAAAAGAAAAGAAAATATAAAACAATGGAATCAAGTTAAGAAATGTTTTCTTAGCTGAGCATGATGGTACATGCCTATAATCCCAGCACTCAAGAGGCTGAGGCAGGACGATCGCAAGTTTGATGCTAGCTTGAGCTACACGACAAGTTCAAGGTCAGCCTGAAATATAAAGCAAGACGCTGTCTAAGAAAACAAAAACCAGAAAACATTTCCTTCTCCACTTTATTGAGATCATTGATTTTATAACAAATATTCTTGGTTCAACGCAATAAGCATTTTATTGAGTATCTATAAATATATAAAGAGCTCTATGAGATAGACAAGACAGCATTTCACAGTCTCTTCTCTTAAAGATTGCTGTCTAGTGGAAGAACAAGCAGACAGTTATCTACAAGAAAGAATGAAATATATGTGTAATGGAAGTACAAATCAAATCTTAAAGAAACAGAGAAATTTAACTGGAAAGGAAGAGTTAATAATCTGAGCAGGATCAATAAGAGGAAGGATGCTTTCACAGGAGTTAAAAGAAGAAAGTATTCTTGACCAGGGAACAGTGTGTACGAAGCCAAAGAGCATGAAGTTGCAAGGTGTCTTCATGGCACAATGTACAACCACGTGGGAGCAGATCCAATTAGAGATGGGTAGAAAGACAGAGGCCTACAAGACTGTGCAAAGGAACTGGGACATTGTCATGTACACGATGGAGTTGCTATTTGTTTTTAAATAATGCAGTGACTATCTTAGACAAGCTGGCAGAATAAAATATAAGTTGGAAAAGAAAGTGACTGGAGATTAACTAGTCAGAAGGTTCAAGAGCACAGCATAGGGCAGTGAGAATGGCTAGGAGGTAGTACAGAGGCAGAATCAATGGGATTTTTAAAAGGGATTAGTAGAGAAAGGAGAACAAACCAAAAATGTACATGGACTCTGAGTTTAAAACCTCAGTGGCTGTATGAGGAACCGATGGGGTGAGGAGTGAGAAAATGAAAATAACACATTTGGTTTCTGGCCATACTGTTTGAGACAGCAGCAGAAATGTGGACCTGCAACTTGGAAGACTGACCAGATTTGAAGCAGTTGCTAGGTAGGCATCAACTCAAGAGTACTTAGAAAAGGAGGTGAGGACAAGGAGAAATGAAAGCGGAGGACAGTGGGAGTTCCCACACTTAAAGGAACCCTAAAGGAGTCAACAAAGAGATGGCAAGCACCATTATGGAGAGAGGGAAATAAAGACAGCAAAGAGCCATAAACAAATGACAAAAAGCATTCTAAGGAAGAAGCATCAACATTATAAAATGCTGCAGAAACTCAAGTAAAAGTGAGCTTCTCACATTAGAAGCACACATACACCCTCTGTTGGTACTAGGGGCTTGGCACAAACCATAGTCTAAGGCAGCATGAAGACTTGCAGGAGAGTTAAATTTAACTGGCACATAACTTAAAATATTCTGTGGTATCACAAATAGTTATGCCACAAAGGAGAATGAAATAGTCAATCAACTTTTAGAAAGCCTTCAAAGAAATGTTTTGCTAGAGAAGGTTGCTTTGAGCTATGTACTCAGTCCATCTAAGGTGTTTCTGTAGTTGTTGTATTTTGTTTTCTTCAGTGCACCTCTGGAAAAGTTGAAGAAACACTGATGTAGGAAAAGAACTAAGTAACTACCAGAAAGTGGTCACCCTTCTTTCCAGGGATAACTTTAGTGTAAACAGCGAGGGGAGAATTCAAGATGCAGAGAGGGCAAAAGAGAGGATAGCAAAATCAAAGTGGGGAATGAACTCAGTATATTTGGCAGTAAAAAAAAAAACAGTGAGAAGTAGAATGAAGCTGGGAGTCGACAGGTTTTTTAGGAGACAACTAAGTTCATTTATAAGTTGAAGTGAAGGAAGCAGTGAGGAGAAAGAGTCAAGTATGAAAAAGAATACAAAGACAGAGCAATGTCTTAGAAGACAAATGGATCAAGAAGCCGAGAGGAGTTACCCCAGAAAGAAGCAGAGTGCTCAGGCTTAGTCCTCTGAAGCCACAGGAATTCTAGTTCCAGCAGAGACCTCACCTGACCTGTTCTGGTACAATGCTTGCCACACACTAGATATGAATAAGTACCTGATGAATTCAAATGAAACAAAACTACCACGATGCAATTACGACTCCAATACAACATCTGAAAATCTATTTTTAAAAAACTTCTTACATTGTGTTATCCTTTGATTCTTCAAAGGCATTTAGTTCACGGATGAGAAATTGTCTGTCCAGTGGAACTACAGGTTGACCAGATTCTGGGGGGAGAAATGTATTAGCACACTGAGTCTAGTAATCTAAAGAGCAAATATGACTTTGATAAAACCATAGTCATCAGGTATATATAGTATTCAGATTTTCAAAGAATGACAGCACATACCCACCTAGATCCAACTGCTTGTGACTTTGACTTCAAAATACCCATTTTGATAAACGAGTAACTCAGTATAGTTTAACAGAAATTCACCTTTCTTTTTTTTTGTTCCCTCAGACAGGGTCTCACTATATTGCCTGGGCTGTCCTTGAGTTCATGGTCCTTCTGCCTCAGCCTCAGTGTAGCCTAGATCACAGGCACACGTGACCACTCCTGGCTCATAAAGTCACCTTTTAAATCACTCAAATTTGGGTTGTAAAAATACTGTTTCTGCATCTAAATTATAATACTAGACTTCAGTTTATTTTCTGAAAAGCCTATGAATTAAAACCTAACAGTACTAATTATTTTTTTAAAACTGTATTATTTAGTGGCAATAAATCGAAAAGTAAAATTAAACTCAGTGTGAAATGCTGGTAAGGATGCACAGCAACCAGGACTCTCATATACTGCTGGTGGGAAAGCAAAATGGTACAGCCACTTTAGAAAACAGTTGAACAGTTTTCTAATAAATGTACATCAACTTGGCAGTCCCACTATTAGCTATTTACCCAACAGAAATGAAAATTCATGTATACACGAAAACTTGTATGTACCAGGTTCACGGCTGTAATCTCAGCTATTCAGAAGGCTGAGGCAGGAGAATCATGAGCTTGAAGTCAGCCTGGGCCACTCAATGAGAATCTGTCTTAAAATAAAAAGGGCTGGGATAGAGCTCAGTGTGAAGGCTCTGGGTTCAATTCCTAACATCACAAAATAACGAATGAATGAACAAATCAATGAAGAGGAAGAAGAAAAAGAGGAGGAGGAGGAAGAGGAAGAGGAGGATAAAGAAGAAAAGAAAAAAACTTGCGTGCAAATGTGTATGGCGGCTGGGAGTGGTAGTGCATGCCTGTAATTGTAGCACTTGCAAGGCTGACACAGGAGGATCACTGCAAGTTTGAGGCCGACCTGGACTACATAGTGAGTTCAAGGCCAGCCTGAACTGCAGAGTGAGACCCAGTCTCATAAAAACCAAAAACCAAAAACCAAACAAAACAACAACAACAAAACATGTATGGTAACTTGATTCATAATTGCCAAAATCTAGAAAGAATTCAAACAGCTGTCAACTGATAGGAAAGAAACTGGAATGGCCATACTATTTCCCCATAAATAATGCTATTCACAGGAGAAAGATCCAATATCCCTGAATCTCAAGGGCATCATACTAAGTGAAAGGAAGCAGACTCAAAAGGCAACCATATGCCCCATATGATTCCATTTATATAACATTCTGGAAAGGGCAAAGGATAGGAACAAAAGAACAGCAGATCAGTAACGTTTCACAAGCTGGGGAGGTGAAGAAGTTGACCACAAAAAGTCAGAGAGAATGTTTTGAGGTGACAGAAATGTTCTATATCATGATTGTGGCTGTGGTGTTAGTTATACAATTAGATGCCACTGACAAAAACCATAAACTGTATACTAAAAACGGTAAATGCTATTGTATGTAAGCTGCACTGCAGTTTGTTTCTTTTAAAAAGCTGAATATTTAATATGAAACTTGACTATTGTCACTGTATTTCATTCTAGGGAAGCCCAAGTTCAAGACGACTGATATTTGCAAACACTGCTTCTTTTCTGAGTGTGAGGAGCACAATGCAGCCATCTCGCTATTCTATGGAGGACAATAGAAATCTGGACACTGAAGATCCTTAAACCAATAAAAATCAACAGTCTTTATGAAGTTAAGATATATGCTTAACATTAAACTATCTGTAAGGGAAAGTTCTACCTATTATTTTCCCTACAGTAGAATAAGCTCATGAGAACTTGTTCAAGCTGTGAAAAGAGCCCGTGTGATTTTATGTTCTCGTCACACAGATGATGCTGTCTGGTAAGGAAATTAGACTTCTAGGCTATACACTTACTGTGAATTGGGGGAAAGGGGAAGCAGATTTTGTCTCAGGTGGTAAACAATGATCACTTACCTGCTATGAGGACAGATGCTGTATACTTATATTTGTTGAATTCCAAATACTCCCGAATTAATTCATTAATTAGAAGGTTTTCATGAGACAATGATGGTCGAGGCTCACGGTCATCATCCAGGGCATTGAATACTTCAGCTCGGATCCTTGCTTTTAAATGCCCTAGTACCCCCTTCTTTTCTAAGGTGTCCTTTAAAACTGTTAAATAGCAAATATTAATGCTTCAGTTACGCAGTAAATTTTGTCATGATAAATGGTTTTCTCCAGGGCATATTCAGAAGAAAAACATTTAAAAGGTAAATGGCACAAATGCAGCTCTCGAGCCAAACACAATGACAAACGGAACAATGACATCAACGATTACAAATTATTTTTGTAAGAAAAACAAAGTTTCCAAATCACATTGTACTTATTCTCAATAAGCTGAGAAACTTGAGCTTATCCCATATAGCAGTGATGGTGAACCTTCTAGAGCTTTCAGTGATAACATGCAGTCAGCTACAGCATGCATGCTACAGGTTCGCCACCACTGCGTCACAGTCTCTTCACTGTCAAGGTCCTGGTCGGATACATGTTCTTCAGTGAGGAGTAAAAGGGGGACAGGATGATAGTGAGCAGACAGACCTGAGCTCACCCCACAGCCGCTCAGGTTTTCACAAGTGTTTGTCACTGTAGATGGGTTCTGAGTGTCACTAACCACTTGTGCTGCAGAGAGATGAATAAAGGAAACAACTACACTCCATAAGATAAAGGAGTCTCTCATATTTTCAGTACAAAACTCAGTGATATCCACAATCCTAATGGAATAACCCATTCTAAATGAAGTGTTTTGTTTTTTAAGGCAATTACAAGTTAACTCTTTACAACAGCAGGATCTTTATTGTGGGGGCTGGGGGCAGGGGGACTGAGACAGGGTCTTACTAGGTAGCTCGGGCTGGCCTTGAACTCAGTAAGTTTCCCAGGTTGATCTCAAACTCGAGGCTATCCTCCTGCCTCAGCCTCCTGAGTACTGGAATTACACATGTGTGGCACCTCGCCTGGCAGGATCGTTTAGCCTTGTTAGAAATCTAACACAAGACTATATAACAACTAACTTACAGTCATGGATGTACTTTATATGCAAAATGTAACCTAACTCTTCGACAAGCAGGGTCACCAGGACAATAATGAGCTAATGGGACTCATCTGTACTTAGTATAGATAATGAGGCACTTAGAGCTGAATTGGCACAATCCATTGCAGTGGCCTGGAAACTTTAGTCCTTTAATGGCTAAATGAGAATGTCAGAGAACACATCTCATCCTCTGTCCCTACAAAATACCAAAAGCGCAACAGATGTAACCTAGAAGCATTGTAACACAGCGCGAGTACTGGTGAAATCATAGTTTAATACTGCACCATGTCCTGACAAAGGCACCCAATGAGTACATCAGGATAACAAAAATTCATAAAGAGAGCTTATCCATATAGGCATTGGACATCAATTTGCTTTGACAGATAACCACAAAATTCCTTAGATATACGATTAAAGGGATGCGATCTTTACTAGACATTTCACCATCTCTTTCCACTTATTGTTAAATCATTCCCTTAACCTTTTGCAGAGATGTTAAGTACAGTCATCAACCAATCAGGCTTTGTAACAGGCCCATATAAGGAAAGCAAAGCCTTGTCATACTTAGGATCACAACTGAAACCATGTTCTCTAATTCTATCTTTGGAATTTAGATGGATTGTTATTTTTCCCCATCGGCAAGGATTCTGTAGGACACATGGTAGAACCCCCATTCAGCAGAGGAATAAGAATTAGTGAAGCTGGAATTAGGAAGCCTAGTGTGTCTCTCACCAACTCATGTGTTAGCTGTCTTCTCCCTCTCAGACACAGAACCAGCTTAGGTAGAAAAAGTGAAAGTGCTTTAAAAACGTAAAGGCCCCCAAAATGTACAATAATTGGTTACCAAGAAAGTTTTCCTTGAGATTCTTGCGGACATAAAGCATACGGAAAGCTGGGGAATGCAGGAAAAAAATATAATGTGTCCCCTAAGTCTGTGCACGGCATCCCTAAACCCCATAAGTTATGCTACCTTCTGGGGTTTCATATCATTTTAACCCTTGCTATTGTCCTGTTTGAACATCATGCCATAAAAACTTCAGAAAGACATCTTAACCCAGCTTATCGCTGACCAAGTATCGCCGACCGGTTTAACTTTAAAACTTCTGAAACTGTATGCAGTATTTATACGTCGTGGGTATTCTCCCGAGAGGGTCCAGTGATTCGTGTGACGTCTTGACTGTTTACCAGTGTCCCAAATACACATCTGTATCAGTGGTTCCTCAATCACATTCTCTAAGACACTCAACTGTTTTCTCTCCAGATCTCCAATTACTTGCTTAGATCCTAAGTACTCCAAAACCCGAACTGGTTTTATTCGATGGGCAACAGTACTGTTCGGCAAGACTTGAGCTCTGATGTTCCCACACTCTGCCTCCTCCTAGCTCAATTGCTTGGGACGAGCTATTCCACCTCTCAGCACCTCAGTTACCCAATCTACGAAAAGACCACGGGGCTGTTATGTGGACTCAGCTAGATGACACCTGGGTTGTGGAGTGCCTGAGGCTGATAACACGATTACTATTACTAGACTGGATGCCTGTTTCAAGGTTAACGTATATAAATATTACGAACGACTTCCAAATAATTACGTTATCTTGGGGGAAAATTTCCGGGCCAAGACAGGGAACTCTGCCTCGAGTTTCTCCCGACGGACGAGCCGGACCCGGCCGACTCCACCGGCCGCTGCAAGGACCCTAAACAGACCCGTCAGCCAAGTTTCGCGCCCCTCCCGACAGGCGGTGGACTGAAATCGCCTCTGGAAGGCTGAGGCAGGAGGATTAAATTCAAGCCGGCCGAACAATTTAGCGAGACCCTGTCTCAAAATTAAAAATAAAGTGCTGGGGGTGTAGAAATAACGTGCTAGGGCGCGAAGGCCCGGGGTTCAATTCCTCAGGACCAAAACAAAACAGTCCCTAGACGCCACTGCGCTCCCAGGGGCTCCGCGCAGCGGCTGTGTCACCTGCCGGGCGCTCCCCGCAAGCCCTGACGCCGCAGAACGAACCCTGTGCAGGCCGACCCTGTGCGCTGCACTTGCTCCTTGCCTCCCATGTTTTACAGACAGAAAATCCGACGCTTCCCATCCCCTCGCACTCACCAGCCTTCAGCTCGGCGACAGTCGCCATTTTCAACGGCCGCCGGAGGGCGCGCCTTAGCCGTGCGCACGCGCAGCTCCGCCCCGCTCTGCGGCGTGGTCTGGAGCCAATGGGCGCATAGAGGTCCTCGCGCCCGGTCCCGCCTCTCTCAATTTATGCTTTCCGCGGTTGGGTGGGTGGTGAGAGTCCACCAATCAACGCGCGGAGTAGGCGGGATCTGCTGAAGATGGAGGGAGCAGAAGCTTAAACAGAGGTAGTTCAAAACCTTTTAAATCTCGGCGTAGGTGGCACATTAGGGCTCAACGCTAGCCTGGGGATCCTTTCACTGTCTGCCAGCTGCTTACCTCTCTAGCTTCAGAGATGTTCAGCCTGTGAATTTCAAACTAGACCAATTTTATCTCATTAAAATTGATTGCTGAAAGTCTTGGTAAAATTGATCACTGTGTCTCACCCTTGGAGTTTCTGATTCAGTAAATCGGAGGCGAGGATGGGGGATTTGCATTTTTATCCAGTTCCCAGGCCGGTGCTGATGCCGTTAGAATGCAGAATCACTGTATTAAGCACCTACTATGACCCTGACACAGTACAAATCTTCTACACACCTTAGCTCAATGATTACCCTTTGATTACACCCGTTTTACAGAGGCAGAAACGGAGTCTTCCATAGTTGGAAAGTCTTCACCAAAATAACCCACAAATGATGGAGGTGATATCTAAATACATAACTTTCTCTTCAAAGCCTGTTCTCTACCACTAGCATTTAATACTAGGCAGTGCACATATGGAGTTCAAGAGCTACTTCTGGAGATAATTGATGAAGAAAAAAATCTCTAGCATCCCAAGGAAATGAAGAAAAAGGACCATGGAACCTGGCATGCTGGTGCACATCTGTAATTCTAAGACTTGGGAGGCTGAGGCAGGAGGATCACTAGTCCTAAAGCAGCCTGGACTACATGGGGAGTTCAAGGCCAGTCTGGGCTACATAGTACCTGTAAGACCTTGTTTCAACCCCTCACCCACTGGGGGAACACAGAAGTAATGTGCCCAAACTGTGTGTGAAGTTGTATGATTCCAGTTGTATTGACAGGAAACTTGAAAGACAGGGTTAAATAAGAGGAATCTTAGCCTAGATTCTAGAACTGTGCTTTTAAAATGCTGCATGTACTTGGTAAAAATAAAAAAATAAAAATGCTGGTCAATCCAGTAGTAGGAATCCATTTATCTGTGGCTTCCAATGAGCACATGTTCAATGAAATACAATGTAACAAAGAGAAAACACACAACAGTGTTTTTTGAAATTTTTGTTTTAGGAATGTATGTTCTGGCAGGGCATGGTGGCACACACCTGTAATCCCAGCACTCAGGAGGCTGAAGCAGGAGAATCACTACAAGTTTGAGGCCAGCCTGGGCTACACAGTGAGTTCAAGGCCAGTCTCAACTACATAGTGAGACCCTGCCTCAAAAAAACTAAAATGACAAGAACAGCCAAAAAAACCTTATGAGGTAGGTACTCAGGTGGCCTTTGTCTAAAGTACGTTTTTCTTTAAAAACATGCATTTCAGACATAATTTCGGGCATGATGTTTCATGGCTGTAGTCCTGGCTGTTCAGGAGCCTGAGGCAGGAGGACTGTTTAAACCCAGGTGTTGGGGGCCAAATCAACCTTTCAAACCCTTTAACCCATCAGTTCTAGTTATATATATGTATCTTACTAATATACTCACCACAAAAATAAAGGATATGTTACAAGGATACTTTTTTCCCCTTTAGTTTTTTGAGATGGGTCTCACTGCAGAGTTCAGACTAGCCTTGAAGCCCAGGCTGGCCTTGAACTTGCAGCAAGCCTCCTGCCTTAGTCTCTGAAGTGCTGGGATTAGAGGCATGTGCCACTTTCCCAGTGATTACAAGGATACTTATTGTAGCAGTATTTGTGGCAGACAAAAACTATGTATAACTATCAGAAAAGCTGAAACAAAAACAACGATAATACTAACTGTTGGTAAGCATTCAGGTATTACTGGTAGGAAAACAGTGGTAGAGTCACTTTGGAAAACTGCTTGGCAATTGCTTGTGAAGTAATACACTCACTTACATGAGACTAATAAGCCCACTCCTAAGAGCTTACCCAAGAGAGATAAAAATGTATCTTCACACAAGGCCAGTGCCAAGGACAAAAATCTCATGATCATCTCAATAGACATGGAAAAAACATTCGACAAAGTCCAAGACCTATTCATAAAAAACACTGCAGAAGATCGGAATAGATGGTCTTTATCTCAATCTGATGAAAGTCATCTATGACAAACCAACAGTCAACACCATACTAAATGGACAAAACCTGAAAGCCTTCACTCTAAAACCAGGAACAAGACAAAGATATCCACTATCACTACTCTTATTCAATATAGTTATGGAAACATTAGCCAGAGCACTTAGATAAGAGAAATAAATAAAAGGAATAAGAATGAGAAAGGAAGAAGTTAAATCGTCATTATTTGTGGATGACATGATACTCTACATAGAAGAACCCAAAAACTCCCCCAAAAGACTGCTAGACTTAATAACCAAATTTAGCAGCATAGTTGGATACAACGTCAACACTCAAAAATCAATAGCACAGCTGTGCACAAATAACAAACTCACTGCACTGAGAGAGAAATTAGGGAAACAGCACCTTTCACAATAGCATCAAAAAAAAAACCTAGGAATCAATCTAATGAAGTAAAAGATTTATACATTGAAAACTAGAGTACTTTGAAAAAGGAGATTGAAGAGGATATCAGAAAATTGAAAGATATCCCTTGTTCTTAGGAGAAAGAACCAATATAGTTAAAATGGCCATAATTCCCAAATTGTTATACAGATTTAACACAATCCCAGTCAAAATACCAAGAGCATACCTCCAGAATTAGAGAAAACAATTCCGAAATTCATTTGGAATAGCAAAAGCAATTCTGGCCAACAAAGGCAAGGCAGAGCATTACAATTCCTGCCCTGAAATTATACTACAAAGCTACTGTGGGGAAAAAAAAAAAAAAGCATGATATGATACTGGAAAAAAAAAAAAAACCAAAAAGCCCAGACCCAAGGATCAACGGAACAGATTAGAAGATGCAGAAACAACTCCAAACACACTCAGCCACCTTATCCTTGACAAAGGGTCAAACATCTTTAACAAACAGTGCTGGAAAAACTGGCTTTCCACATGCCAAAGATTACACCTAGACCCATATCTCTCACCTTGCACTACACTAAAATCAAAATGGATCAAAGATCTACCTATTAAAGCAGAAACACTAAATCTATTGGAAGATAGGATAGGTAGAACTCTTGAAGACATAGGTGTAGGCAAAGACTTTATGAACATAACCCCGAGTGCACAGAAAATAGCTCAAAGAATCAACAACTGGGATCTCATTTTATTAAAAAACTTTTGCACAGTGAAAGAAACCACCAACAGAGTGAAGAGATAACCCACAGAGTGGGAAAAAATTTTTGCCAGCTGTTCCTCAGACAAAGGACTAATATCTAGAATATATAAAGAACTCAAAAAATCAGACCCCCCCAACTTTAAATGCCCAACCCAAAAATGGGCATCTGAAATGAATACACCTCAGAGGAAGAAGTAGAAACGACAAATAAATATATGAAAAAATGTTCAGCATCACTGGTTGGTCAAGAGATGCAAGTGAAAACACTGAGATTCCATCTCATGCCAAAAGAACGACCAAAAGAAATCAACCAATAACAAATGCTAGCAGGGCCGTGGGGAAAAAGAAACCCTCCTCCACTGTTGGTGGGAGTGCAGACTGGTGCAACCACTGTGGAAATCAGTGTGATTTCTCTTAAAACTAAAAGTAGAGGTTCCATTTGACCCAGCTATTTCCCTTCATGGTATCTTCATCAAAGAATGTAAAGCATCATAGCACAGCTATATATGCACACCCATGTTTATAGCGACACAGTTTGTAATAGCTAAATCTTGGAAACAGCCCAAATGCTCATCAACTGATGAATGGATAAAGAAGATGTGGTATTTTTATACAGTGGAGTACCATTCTGCCATAAAGAAGGATAAACTTGAGACATTTCTAGCTAAATGGAAGCATCTTGAGATTATATTCTTAAGTGAAATAAATCAGACATACATGTTTAAATACCACATTATTTCTCTGGTGTGAGAAACCAAAAATGTAAATAAGGACCAAAATGTATAATATATTTTGGGAAAAGAGAAGAAATTGTTCAAAGTAATTGTTCAAAAATTGTTCAAAATAAAAAAATGTCAACGTATTAAAAGAAAAAAGCCAGCACCCAGTAACGGCAGATTTATTCATAATTGCCCCAAATTGGAACAACTCAATGTTTTACAACTGGTAAGTGGAGAAGCTACAGCGTTTCTGTTCCGTGGAGTATCACTCAGTGATAAAAGGATGGAACCAGTGACACGACACAATGTCAAGTCTCAAACACATTGTGCTCCATGAAAGAAATCAGATTCAAGGTGGGCATGGTGGGGGCGTGCTTGTAATGCCAGGTACTCAGGAGCCTGAGGCAGGTGGTTCACAAGTTCAAGGTCAGCCTGGGCAACTCAGTGAGATCCTGTTTCAAAATTTAAAAATAAATAAATAAATAAATGAAAAGGACTGGAGATACAGCTGAGTTCTCCCTGGGTTCGCTTCCCAGTACTGAAAAAGGAAGAAGAGGAAGAGGATGAAGAAGGAGGAGGAAAGGAGGAGGGGAAGAAGAAAAAGGGGAGAAGGAGGACTAGGGGGAGGAGGAAGAAGAAGAAGGGGGGAGGAGGAGGAAAAGAAAGAAAGAAAAGAAAGAAAGAAAAGAAAAGAAAAGAAAAGAAAAGAAAAGAAAAGGTTAAAAAACCTACATCCCATGTGGTATTTCAGAAAATGCAAAATACCAGGACAGAAAATAGATCATGGTTGCTAGGTGCTCACTATGAGGATTATCTACCAGGAGGTACTAGGGCACTTTTTGCAACAGAACTGTTCCCTGTGTCTTGTTTGCCAAAACCCACAGTGAATTAAAAAGGAGATTTTTCCCTGTGGACTGGAGATTGAACTCAGAGCCTCCTACGTTTGGACAAGCTTTACCACTGAGCTACATGTCCAGCCCCAAAGGGATGATCTTTATTCCAGGTAAACCTCAGTCAACTTGACTTAAAAAAAAAATACTGGAAATATCAGTATCATTACTGCAGGGACTGAGTAAGTACGTTGTGGTACAAGCTTAAGTGAAATATCACACAGCTCTTCCAAAGAAGAGGGAGTTCTAAACAGACACGTATATTAATTTCATCATGATGCCAACATAGAAATTTTGAAAAGCACAGTCCAGTAGGATTTGTGCAGTATGTCACTGATGTCCTTACTCCCTAAGATCAATGTAAACTTTGTGTATTGTAAACATGTACTACTAAAAAAAAAAAGGGAATTATTTGTTTGCCTGTACAAGGGACACAGATACCTCTGAAAAGACACATGGGAAAATACCAACAAAACTTGCCCCTGGGAAGGAGGTCTAGGTAATTAGGGAAGACCTTACTTTTGTACCTCCATCCAGTTTGATTAATAGATTATTTTATACTGGGGATTAAACCCCAGGACCCTCTACCACTAGGCTGCATTACATCCCTAGCCCTTTTTCTTTTTTTTTTTATTTTCTTTTTTTTTAATTTATTTTGAACCAAGAGCATGTATTGGTACATTCTACATACATTGGTCACATTCATTACATTTATTCTGTACCTACACATGATGTATCTTGGTTCTCCCCCCTCTTCCCCCCTCCCCTCTGCACCCTCCCTCCCTATTTACAGCAGGTTCATTCATCATTTTCCATATTTTCCCTTTCCCCTCTTTTTCCCCTGTTGCCTTTCTGCTTTTCCCCTTCTTTCTTTCTAGCACTCCTCTCCTCTGCACACCATCCTCCCTTTATATAATATCTATTACACCTCTTTGTCCTTATTTACAGTTATGGTCTCTTATATCAGAGAAACAATTCGATGTGTGCTCATG